>CATIWR010282714.1:0-29984 GCA_949677035.1 Omphalea diandra
TATATATATATATATAATTGGATTGATTAATGAACCAATTTTATGATCGGTTCTTGATTTAGCCGATTTAACCACTTTGAATAGTTTAGGTCAGCATGATTCAAATATTAAATTATATATGGTAATTAAGAATCTGAAAAATATAAAAAAAAATCTAAAAATTCAAGAAAAATATTAGTAATAATAAATAGTATAACACTCTTTCAATCCATAATTTTTACATGTTTTTTTTATGGGATATGCCAAATATAAACAAAATGCAATTCATCATAATGCTAAACTATATCTAAATACTGTGTTTCAATTCAGTTATCACAACATTTAAAATTAAGATGTAGAATGAAAAAATCTCTTAGGGTTTGTTTGAATGACATAATTGAAATTGGATTTGGAATTCATAATTTTAATTCTAATTCTAATTTCAATTCCATCAGAATTGAAATTGAGTTGGAATTTCAATTTCATTAGAATTAAAATTCATCTAATGTTTGGATTGTAAAGTGATGGAACTGAAATTGATCTGAAATTACAATTTTAATTCAAATTCTAGTTTTTGGATGATGAAATCATAGAATTGAAATTGGTATGGAATCAGAATTTTAATTATTAATGGGCTACCAAACAACAAAAATAAAATTTTATACCCCAATTCCAATTTTAAGCCCAATTTTGTCATCTAAATGGGTTGTTATCAAATTCAAGGTCATTAAGTAGCAGCGAAAATTGTTGAGAAAACTTACAAAATTTGGCAGATCTAATGAAAAAATAGCAACCATAATAAATTAAATTTTGAACACTCCAAGCCAAGAAAAACAAATTGAAAACGATTTAATCGTTTCATCATGTGTTTCCATCCCACCATGATTACTATTCTAAAGATAACCCTAAGAAACATTCCTAAAATCAAATCTATTCTCCTGATAAAGCAAGAAATTAACAAGAAAAAAAATAAAAGCATCAAATTTGATAAGAAGTGATATGCGAATAAAAAACAAATGATATGTGATTGAAAAGTTACCTCTTCAACAAGTGATATGTAGAGTTTTGATACAAAAAATTCTTTAAAGTTTGAGTTTATGTCATGAGTAAAAGGAAAATGAAAAATAAAGGTTAGAACTTAGAAATCAAATGATTGGAGGTTGGCGTTGAAGGAGAATGAAAAATATGATTTAGGATTTTGGAAAGGAAAATTAATGGAAGGCAATAAAGCAAACTTGGCATAGGTTTAGCGGTTTGGTGGAAAAAGAGTTTGCAAAATGGTGTAGTATCATAAAATTTGATTTTATCTCTTCATTTGGACTACACTCCTAGCCAGTTTCTGAATTTACTGATCAAACCAGCTGGCCCAGTCTGATTTCAATAACATTAATAATTACCAAATCATGAACAAAATTTTATTTTGATAACTAAAGATCAATTTTATTTAATTAAATTATTAAATATAATTATTATTTCAATTAATATAATTCGATTAAATTAAAAATTTTGGATCATCAAACTATTTGATGACAACTAACATTAGTCCTGGTTTTCATAATTATATGCATTGATATTGAATTAATATATTTTTGTAATTTATTCATAGGTTTTACAATTTTAAAACTATTAATTTGATCAATTATATTAATTAAAATAAAATTTGTTCATACATCAGTGATCATTGAGATAAATTTCTCTATCTTTACCCATTTATTACACTAATTAACCTATAATAAATAAATACGAATGATAAATGGATGCTAAAAAATTTTAAAAAGAGAAATATAAAAAAATTCTAATTTAATATTAATGTCTTTATTATTTCAATCTTGAAATTTAATTTATATTAAAATATGTGATAAACATTGTTAATCACATAAAAGTAAAGAGCAATGCGAGTAATAACATTGATATGATATTTTTATTTTTTTAAAATGCGATAGCTTATGGGTTCCACATATCCACTTAAAGTAACACATCACTAATCTAAAAATAAAAAATAAAAAATAACTTAAATCTCTAATATTGTGTTTGGTTTAATTCTAATTTAAAATTCGTTTTACTTGCAAGTGAATTCTTATAGAATTCATTTGTAATTGAATTTCTATACTTGACATATTATAAAATAAAAATAGAATTCATTGCAAATAAAATAAATTTTGTGCTTGTTTTGGATGTAGAATTGAAGAAAATATTTTATTTTATAAAAATATACTCATGTTTTTTTTAATTTTTTTTTATAAATATAGAAAATACAAGAAAAAAAAGGAAAGAGAGAAGAAAGAAAGAGGAGTGAGAAGGAAAAAAGAGAAAAAATGTATTTTTGTTATAATGAAAAATTTACAATTTTGGAATTCATTTGATAGAACTTGGTGTATGTACAAATAAAAATTTAAGAAAATAGAATTTCAAATGAATTTACATTGACATCAAACACACAAAATGTGGATTTATAAATGAATTTTATAAAAATTATATAATTCATTTATATCAACACAATATAAAACCGAAATCATAATCCCTTAATTGAGAAAATTCCTAAATCAAGCATAGCAACTGATCTCCCATAGATTTATTTGGACCATTAATCCATAGATTTATTGAATAATATGTTTGCCGAAAAGATATCCAATTCATTTTCGGAGCTAAAGCACTTAACTTTACTCAATTTTTTCGAAACAAACTCCATGGCGCGATTCTCGAATTCATCGACTTATGAGAGAGTAACTTCACCAAAAGTATTCCTCAAGTGTTGGGCAAGAATGATGATATTGTCCTTTTTCTGGTGCTCAAAAATTGCTTCTTAATGAACATAAGTTTTCTTATCCATTTCCACCTTAGATTGGAAGATTACAACAATTCTTAAAGAATCTGTCAAGGAATCATCTTTTGGTAATATTCCTGCATCGGTAGCAATTATGTAGAGCTGATATTTTGCCCTATGTTTGGTGCACTAATTGTGTATGAGAAATGAAAAAAAACAAAAATTAAACAAGGAAAATAAAGAGAAAAGAAAAGAACATAATTTTTTTTTTCTCTTGTTTGAATCTCTTATTTACATAAGTGAGAAAATGCAAATTCATTTGTAATAAATTTACCTTTCTAACCTCATTGTGAATAAATTTTATTTATTTGAAATTAAATTTAAAGAATGAAATTTGACAACTTAACTTGAAAAAGAATAGACATACCTACATTGTAACTTCAACTGCAAATGTGCAAAGATAGAAAGAGATAGGTGAAAAAGCAAAAATTAGAGAAAATATATGGAGAGAAATGAGGATATTTTAGTCATTTAATATATCTCACTTCTCAACTGAATATTTTCTTCCTTTCTCTTTAAAATGGAGATAAAATCTTATTAGTGTAATTTCTCTTCAAAAATCTGTTAGAAAATGTTATTTCTCTCCATTTTTTCCTCTTATTTACAAATCAAGTAAGAGGAATAATTTCAATTTTTTATTTTCTCTTCACTTTCTTTCAACCAAACAAAAGTTTGTTCTTTTTTTTTTTTTTTACAATAATCTTTCTAATTTAATTTCTGATATATTTTATTTTTGGGTAAATTCAATCTTTTTTTTTTTTCACTTTGTTTTTGGTTTTAAAAGTGTGTGATCGAGTAGATTTTACTAAGACAGAAATGCACACGAATGGGTTATTGAGGAACATGAGCTTTGCATGTGTTTTTGTAAGATTGTCTGATTGCATTATATCTAGTGGATTGAATATGCACGCCAAATGTTTGATAAAATGAAGGAGAAAAAAAAAGGGGATTCAATAGTTCAAGACGTGGTAAAATTATTTCAACTAAAGTATTTGGAGAATTTGATAGGTCGAATTATTGGTGAAATAGCTCTCATTCGATAAAAGTGAGAATCTGATAGAATATCATAGATAAGAAACTAATAAATTTGATCATGGTTTCAATTTAAGGATGAATTTTGAAAATTTTAAGATGTTTGGCTATTGAGAAAGTGTGAGAAAGTTTTCATCTTTATCAATTTTTTTTTAATTTAGAACAGTTTGATTTTTTTTTGGAACGTTGATTTTTCTTTAGAATGATGTGTTATATTTTTTTTTTTATTTTTAAATTTAGTGAGACTCACTTTTGCTAGTTTTTTTTGTTTAAATCACATGAATGTGCCTTGTAAGATTCATTGATAACATTATTTAATTTATCTCTCATGGGATTAATGAATTTTACTATAAATTATTATTTAGTCCAAATTAAATCTTAAAATTTAAATAAAAATTAACTATATAATATTTTTAAATTTTAAATGACTCAAATATAAATAATAAATTAAATCTTATCTAAATGAGTTGGATATAGTTTTCCCGTAATCTTTAATTTTGGAATGTCATGCAAAATATTGCTCGATAACTCTGACATGAATGAAATTCAATGTAATGACAAGATTTTCAAAAATATTTTAGAGTCTATGTGAGATAGATGTTGTATGTAGTAGTGAACAACAAATAAATATTGACTATTTAATAAAATTGTGTCTAGCAGTTATTATTAATTTATTATTTTTTGAATAATTAGTTATTAATTCATTACATAATTAATAATAGTTTCTCACATATATTTAAAAACATACTTTAAATTAAAATATTATAATTATTAATTTATATTTATAAAATCTTAAAAATCAATTTGTTAATATTACTGCTAAAAATATATAATGATTATTTTACTAATGTTAATTAGTTTATATATTAATATATTTTTAGCGATTAAAATACTATATCTTAGATATATAATTTTTCATAAAACTTACATATAATAGTTTAAAATAAGTTATTTTGTATATAAATAATTAAAATATTATAATTTATAGTTAATATTTAAATAATAAAATTTTAAAAATAATAATAGAATATGAATAATTTTAATTTTTTATTGGTCATTATTGCGATGAATTAAAAAAGGGTATGCAGTGCTAGAGGGATCAATTCGGATCTAAGAGGATAATTGTGTAATTTTAACATTAAAATTTTATACATCGAGAACATTACCCCTTAGTTGATTTTCATAATTAGATTTTCAAATTTAATTGTATTTGAAATTTAAACTTCTATATAGATTATTTATTGCATTTAAAATTTGTATACTATCAAATATAACATTAATTGCTTTTTCATTTAAAGGTATATATTCATATTTACTTTGTTGACCTTCCAATATTCTATTTAACATGACACAAGACAACTGAAATTATTTTTATAAATGCAAATTGAATAATTTATTATCTATTATTAATAGGGATATATTTTTGTAGAAATTAAAATTTTCAATTCTATTATAAGTTTCTAATTATTGATAGATTTTATTTTTTGAAACTAAATTTTCACTATTTTTAAAATCAGGTTGATCAGTGAACTGATCAATTCACTAACTCTTAGTTTAGTTGGTCTAATTGGTTCAATAATATATAAAGTTCAAAAATATTATTAAAATGTTTTTATAAAATAAAAATATTAAAATATATAAATATATTTCTAATAATTAGAATATAAAAATAATATTAACAATTTATTCATATCAGATTGAATCGATCACTGATTCGATTCTCAATTTTACTTGTCCGGTCAAATTTTTAAATATTGAAAAAATTTTTATTCTATCGAACTATGCTATTCGTAAAAAATTATTTTCAAATTAAAAATGTTCAATTCTTTTGAACTATACTATTTTTGATAAATTTTATTTTTTAAAATTAGAAATTTCCAATTCTATCTAACTATATTATTCATTGATAAATTATATTTTTGAAATTATAATTCTCAAATTTTGTCAAAGTATGCTATTCAGCGATAAATTTTATTTTTAGTAAAATTTTCTATTCGACAATTTATATCATTCATTGATAAATTTTATTTTTTGATTTTATAGAATATGCTATTCATTGATAGATTTTATTTTCAAAACTATAATTCTCTTATTCGATCAAACCATACTATTCTTCAATAGGTTTTAATTTTAGAAATAATTTTTGTTAATCTATCGAATATGCTATTTGTAGATAGATCTTACTTTTAGAAACAAAAATTTTTTATTCTATCAAACTATGCTATTAGCCAAAAAATTTTATTTTCTAAAATTAAAAATTTCTTTTGAACTATGTTGTTGGAATGAGTAGTAGATGAGGCAACCCAAGAGGGGGGAGGAGGTGAATTGGGTTGTAAATAAAAACAAACATAAACATAGAGATTTTTATAGTGGTTCAACAACATTTTTACTCTACTCCCCAAACTTTCACTTGGGCTTTTCTATTTCTTTTGCAAACTAAGGAACAACCTTTCCCTTTTATTGGTTCAAGGACAACCTTATCTTTTGTAGGCTCAAGGTTAATGTTTACAACCATTCTCTTTTACAAGGAACAAGAGAGCCAACCTAACCCCATATATTTTATAAGGTACAAATGCCTCTCAATTAGGCAATAAATACACTTTTAGTTCTAAAGAAAACCTACTCTGAAAGATTAACAAAAAATGTTCTCACTCTACCCAAAATACAAGCAACACCATAAAAGGTTTGCACAATGAGTTATAAAGATGTTCTAGTTATTTTTAAATGTTCACCAAACTTTTTCTAACCTTTTTCTAGTCTTTAGAAATGGTCGTTATATAGCCAAGACTCAAAACTTGTGGTTAGAATACTTGAAGTTAAGTCTAACAACTTTTCTTTAAAACTAGCCATTAGAGGTGACAATGCCCATTGTCTATGATCAATGTCCGTTATTATCAATCTTTCCATGATCGTTGTTCTCAACTTTAATGCCCATTGGAGTATGAACAATGTTTGTTGTTCATTTTCAGAAAGCTTGACCTTAGTGCTTTATTTTTCAATAACAGCACAATCCTTCAATGCTTGTTGGAGATCTTGCAATGCCTATTAGAGACATCTCAATGCCCATTAAGTGTTTATCAACCCTCGTTAACTGGTCCAAAAAGTGTAACACAATTTAGGGCACATTTTCAATGCTTATTGCGAGTATGGAATGCCTGTTACTAGGCTAGATTAACGCCCATAGCGAGGTCTAGCATAACTCAACCTAAAGCTGTTCTCTAACACTTATTGCAAAAAGGACAACACCTGTTGTGGGGTCTAAAAGACTTTGGCTATTTGCAATATTCATTCAATGCCTATTGTTCATCCTTCAATACCTGTTGAATGGTCACAATGCCTGTTGCAAATGTCCAACGCCTGTTGGAAGGACCAAGCTACAACACTTAAACAAAACACTAAAATACAAACATTAGAACTTCAAAGAGTTTTTTCATTATTTTGTTATCATTTAAAACACATCTTTCAAAGTAGAGGAGTTAGTTCAATGCCTTGGATTCGCATATTATCCAAGCATTCACAGCATCCTCTCCCTAGCATTTACAACAATCTCCCCCTTTTGGAATGATGACAAAATCAAAATGTTGTGATACCAAATAATAAAAAATTAAAAACACATAGGATATTAAATGTTAAAACCTAAAACTACAATGAAAATATCAATCAAAATATCCACTCAAGATTGGATACGAAATATACCACATAGGATACCAAATGTTGAATGTTAAGAACATATTAAATGTCTCCAAATAGATAAGTTCAAATATGTTAGACTAGGTTGATTTAACTTAAGTCATGAACCTCTTTTGATCTTGACAATAGATATTGATCAATTCTAATGCTTTCATTAAGTGATGTTTTGCAGATTATAAGTTAGATTTTGTTATTGGAAGTTGGATGGAGTTAAAATCTCCAATCTTGTAAAGTTCACTCTAATTCGTGGTGAGTGTCTTATAAATCGTGATCGTGAATCAGTCACAAGGAAGGATGAAGCTAGGCTAGAGGAATTCATGGACAACTTTGTTGCCGCGACACACCCAAAGTTGGCAAAGCTTTAGTCACAAAAGAATTCATAGTGTGTCTCATACTTGAGTCGCAACCGCGACTTTTATAGTGACAAAGGAGGGAACCAAAGCTACAACCACAACTTGCCAAGTGTCTCAGGTGTCTATTGAAGATCAAAAATCGCGAGGACAAAAGTTTGTTCACGACCATAACTCAAGCAGTTGAAGTTTTCTCTTCAAACAGAGGAATTCAAGATCTCAGTTGCGCCCAAGGCATTGATATCTCACAACCGCGACTTTTGAGAGTGGTTAGAACACAACGACTATATTTTCTTGGATGACCAATGAAAAGCTGACACGTGGACTAGCCATTAAACACAAACGGTGGGTTTTGCCGAAATTTTAGGCTCCTTTATGGAAATTAAAAATTCGTGACCACGAAAAGGTAGTAGCGACCGTGACTTCAGCCTGACAACCATTTAATGTTGAATCTGCCTAGCACATCTTGAAGATTTATTGATAGTTTTTGTCTAACGTCTATTTGGTGGATATGAGTTATAAATACTCTACCAAATAGATGTAAATGCATAAGAATTCATTAATTTATAACCATACTCTTGCTTATTTGCTACTCATTTTCAATTCTTATTTATGTTTTAGTGATTATTTGGTGTGAGCAATAAACACCATTATAAGAGGTTTTAGTATGAGCCTTGAAAACACTTGTAAGAGGTTTTAGTGTGAGCCTTGAAAACACTTGTAAGAGGTTTTTAGTATGAGCCTTGAAAACACTTGCAAGAGGTTTTTATATGAGTCTAGAAAACACAAGTTGTGAAAGTTCGGTGTGAGCTTGGAAATACCTTTTGAGTTAAGTGAAATACCCAATTGTAAAGAATTAAGGAATGGACGTAGGGTTGGTTAACACCCAAACCACTATAAACTCTTATGTTTATTATTCTCTTCTTCTATTCAACTTCTTAAACACCTTATCCCTCATTTTATTTTTTTAATTGAACACCAATTCAACCCCCTCTTCTTAGTGCCCTAGGCCAACAAGTGGTATCAGAGCTAAGTCTCACAAACAAACCTTAATTGGGTATGCAAAGAGCATGGCATAAAAGGGAATCGACTCACACCTCAAGCCCTACTTTGATGGATCCAACTATACTCATTAAAAGTATAAGATGAAGATTTATCTTGATATAGATGTAGTGGATCTTTGGGATGTTATAGTCAAAGAATGGAAGCCACCCACCAAAGTAGTGGATGGAAATGAAGAACTCATTCCAAGAGAAGAATAGGTTGAAGCCCATAGAAGGTCAAATGGCAAGAATAAGAGAGCCATCACGATTCTTCTTAGCTCTCTTTCAAGGGAAGAGATTGAAAGAGTACAACACTACCAAACAGTTCATGCCATATAAAAGACCCTAGAAAACTATCATGAGGGCATAACACTTGTGAAATAAAGTAGGTTGGAAATGTATGTGATAAAATGAGAGCTCTTCATGATGAAAGACCATGAAAGCATCATTGAAATGACAAATAGACTCTTTTCTATTGTCACAAACACGAAGAAATTTAGAAGGACTCTTGCCAACTATAAGGTAAATACTAAAATCCTTAAAAATCTTCCATTAGATAAATTTGGTGCAAGATTATGCAACATTCAAGAGTCCTAATTTGGAGATTGAAAAGGTTCCTACAGTTGTTTTAATAGGCAAACTCTTAATTCATGACTTAGCCTTAAAAAAGGATGGGGAAATGAAGAAATTATAGGGCCAAGGAGAAAAATCAGAAAAGCTTGAAAGAAAAACCTTGGCACTTAAATCTTCAACCAAAGTGAAGAAAGTGGAAACTACCTCAAGTGAAGAAGAGAGTGACAAAGAAGAAGAAGAGCTAGCAATGCTCTCTAGAAGGACTAAGGAGCTTATTAGAAGAAGAAAAGAAAGAAGGAACTTCAAAAAGACAACTCCTAATCTTAGAGAGAGATCAAATGAAGTCACTTGTTATGAGTGTGACAAGTAAGGCCACATCAAATATGATTGTTCTAAGCTAAAAAAAGAAGAAGAAAAGGGATAAAGAGAAAAGAAAAAGCTTCAAAGCCACTTAAGATGATAACTCAAGTGAGGATGAAGAGGATGAAAAGATTGCTAACATATGCTTCATGGCTCAAGAAGACTTTCCTAATAAGGAAAACACTTCATCTCATTCTCATTCAAATTATGATAACTTAGATGATGTAGATGAAAAGCTTCTAGAAGCTCTCACTATGAGATGTGACAAGTATAAGTCACAAATGAAATCTTATAAAAGAAAATGCTCAAAATTAGAGGATGATTACAAATCCCTTAATGATATTGTAAGTGAATTGAGAACTTTAAATGAAGAATTCAAAAAATCAATAGAAAATCTTTCCAAATCATCTTCGTCATTAGCTTCATTAAGAAAAGAGAATGATATTCTAAAGGGAGAAGTCATTGAGCTTAGAAGCTCTATCTCTAAATTTCATAAAGGAAAGGAAGCTTTGTATACACTCATAGTATCATAAAGGCCTCCCTTAATTAGGCATGGTCTAGGATTTAATGAAGCCTCAACCTCCATATCTACACTCACTACATTTGTTAGAGCAATAACACCTCAAATCTCAAGTGTTGAAGTCATAAAGAAGAAAAGTACTCTAAGCACTAAATTTCTAATGCCTAAAGGTAAAGGGAAAGAACAAAATGGCTCAAGGTCTACTTCAATAAAGGCCAATCATGCTTACATGTGTAATAAGAAACATGCTCAAATACACAAATACAAACAATTCTCTACTACTCCTCATCACTCATGCACTACATAACCAAAGTATCAGAAGGCCTCCTATTTATACTAAGTTTGTGCATAGGAAAAAGACTTATAAGTCTAAACTCCAATGTCACTATTGTATGAAATATGGGCATATTAATATTCGTTATTATATTAGGAAGGCTCACCTCAAATTAGAGGACTCTTCAATTCCTAACCTTTTAGGACCCAAGTATGCTTGGGTACCTAAGAAAAAATGATTTACTTGTATTGTGTAGGGATTTGTCGTAGCCACCAATAAATCGAGCAATTGACATGTGGATAGTGGATGCTCTAAGCATATGATGGACAATAAGAAGCTATTCAAGGCATTGAAAAAAAATAAGGTGGAAATATCACATTTGGTAACAATGCCAAAGGTAAGGTAATTGGCATTGGAACCATTGGTGAGAATGGTTGTTCTTTGATTGATGATGTTTTATTAGTTAATGGCTTACAACATAATTTGTTGAGTATAAGTCAATTATGTGACAAAGGTAATAAAGTCACCTTTGATCCTAGAGAACACCGAGTCACCACATTAGTGGATGCTAAAGTTATTTTCAAGGGTGAAAGGAAAGGTAATACCTACTCAATTGACTTAGACAATTTGGTTAACCAATCTTTTAAGTGTCTTATGCCTTTTAGTAATGAGGCTTGGTTATGGCATAGAAGGCTTGGACATGCAAGCATGGATCTACTATAAAGACTATCAAAAGGAAAGCTAGTGGAAGGCCTTTTCAAGCTAAGTTTCACTAAAGACAAGACATATGGTCCTTGCCAAATGGGGAAGCAACATCAAGCCTCCTATAAAGCTAAAAATGTTGTAAGTTCATCTAGACCTCTTCAACTAATTCATATGGATTTAATAGGACTTACTAGAAGTGCTAGCTCAGGTGGAAAATATTATGCACTAGTCCTAGTTGATGATTATTCTAGGTTTACTTGGGTGTCCTTTCTAGCTCATAAGAATGATACTTTTGATGCTTTCAAAAGCTTTGCAAAAAGAATTCAAAATGAAAAGGGTTACTTCATTTCATCTATAAGAAGTGACCATGTAAAAGAATTTCAAAATGAGTCTTTTGAAACTTATTGTTTGGAGAATGGAATAACAACTTTTCAACTCCTAAAACACCACAACAAAATGGTGTCGTAGAGAGAAAAAATAGAACACTAGTAGAAATGGCTAGAACCATGCTCAGTGAGTATTCTTTACCTAATTACTTTTGGGCTGAAACTATTAATACTTCGTGTTATATTGAAAATAGAGTTTTTAAAAGACTCATTCTCAATAAAACATCTTATGAGCTATGAAATGGTAGAAAATCCAAGATATCATACATAAGAGTATTTGGTTGCAAGTGTTATATATTGAATACCAAGGATAATCTTAGGAAATTTGATTTTAAGACTAATGAAGATATATTTTTAGGTTATTCCATCTCTAGCAAGGCTTATAGAGTCTTTAATAAGAGTTCTATGGTAGTTGAAAAGTCTATGAATGTTGTTTTTGATGAATCTAGTAAACTTGATCTTGGGAAAGGTATTTTTGTTGATGATCTTGTAGGTGACTTTGAAAAATTAGAGTTGGAAGATGCTACAAGAAAAGAGGATAAAGATAAGGAAAAAGGTGAATCATCAAGAGTAGATGAGGAACCACAACATCAACAAGAAGTTGAGCCAAGTCAAGATTTATCCAAGGATTGAAGATTCTCCAAGGATCACCCCAAAGATTTGATTATTGTTGATACCTCTAAGGGTGTAAGTACTAAATCTCAACTTAATCTTTTAGATAATAATCTTGCTTTTGTTTCTCAACTTGTGCCAAAATCCATTGATAAGGCTTTTGATGATGAAAGTTGGGTGATTGCCATGCAAGAGGAACTAAACCAGTTTGAAAGAAACAAGGTATGGAAATTATTCATAGGCATAAAAAACACCTAATTATAGGTTACAAATGGGTGTTTAGGAATAAGTTAGATGAGCAAGGTTTCATCAGTAGGAATAAAGCTAGATTCGTTGCTAAGGGTTACAACCAAAAGGAAGGCATAGATTATGATGAAACATTTGCTCCCGTAGCAAGATTAGAGGCCATTAGGATTCTTTTAGCCTTTGCATGCCATATGAATTTTAAACTCTTTCAAATGGATATAAAAAGTGCATTTTTAAATTGAGTAATTAAGGAGAAAGTTTATGTTGAACAACCTTTTGGTTTTGAGTCTCATAATTTTCCTAATCATGTTTTTAAATTGAATAGTCTTGTATGGATTGAAATAAGGTCTAAGAGCTTGGTATAAAACGCTTAGTTTATTTCTTTTGAAAAATGATTTTAAAAAAGAAAAGGTGGACACTACATTATTTGTTAAAAGCCATAAGCATGATACACTTATTGTACAAATTTATGTTGATGATATCATTTTTAGTGCTACTAATGAATCTCTTTGTGAGGATTTTGCTAAGTGTATGACTAGAGAATTTGAAATGAGCATGATGGAATAGCTCAAGTTCTTTCTTGGTCTGCAAATCAAGCAAACCAAAAAAAGGATCTTCATCAACTAAGCCAAATACAGAAAGGAGATACTCAAGAAGTTTGGCATGGATAGTTGCAAAGTAACAAAAACCCCCATGAGTGGTACTATCAAGTTGGACAAAAATAAATCGGGTAAGATGGTAGATGAAAAGAGATATCGAGGTATGATCAGATCTCTACTTTATCTAACTGCTTCTAGGCCTGATATTATGTTTAATGTATGCATGTGTGCTAGGTTCCAATCCTTTCCTAAAGAATCACATTTAAATGCTATTAAAAGAATTTTCAAATATTTGCATGGCACATTAAACTTAGGTTTATGTATCCTACGAACTCATCTTTTAGCCTCATAGGTTATTCGAATGTGGATTATGTAGGTGGTCTTTTAGATGGAAAGAGCACTTCTAGAACTTGTCAATTTATAGGAGAATGTCTAGTATCTTGGTTTAGCAAAAAACAAGTTTCGGCTGCCTTATCCACCGCAAAAGCTGAGTACGTAGCTGCAGGTTGTTGTTGCACCCAAGTCCTTTGGATGAAACAATAATTAAATGATTTTGGCAAAGTGATTGATCACATTCCCATTAAATGTAATAACACTAGTGCTATCAATCTCTTTAAAAATCCCATCCAACACTCTAGGAGTAAACACATAGACATTAAACTCCATTTTCTTAGAGATCATGTCTAAAAGGATAATGTTGTGTTAGAATTTATTGACACAAATCATCAACTTGCAGATATTTTCACTAAACCTCTCAATGAAGAAAGATTGAACTTCATTAAGAGAGAATTAAGAATGCTTGATGGAAGCTCCCTAAAGTGAAAATTTGATTTTATGTGTTGATTGTTTTTGAAACTTGATCTTTTAAGATGTCTTAATTTTAACTGCAATTGTGCTTTTCTATGAGATATTGCAATAAATTAAGCATCAATACGTGGATCACAACTTTGAATTTTTAAAAAACTTAATTCTTCTTCTTATCCTTGATGCCTCGTAATTCGTAGTCATTATCCATTATTCACAATCGCGAATTAACTATCCATGACAACCGACTAACAAACGTCGATTCGTGGTTGCGACAATCACTCTCTACTGCAAATTTGATCAAGATTTATATTTTTTACCATTGGTAGCATGTATTCCCTAGGAATTTTAGTCCGTTACTCACATTTTTCGAAAATCGTGATCATGATTCCTGAATTCACTGACGCGAATTTTAGCAACTACTAAACCATTAAGTGATTTGATTGCCAACCATTTCTATCTCTTCATAAATCCATTTCTAGCCATTTCTAGCCTCTTACAGAGTCTTCAAATGGCTATAAATACCCTTCCCCCCAAAATGGTAACCATCCTCACTTCATCTAATCTTTATCATTTCTCTCTTCCAAATTCTTCAAATTCTCAAAATCTCTCAAATCTTCTCCAATGGCTCCTAAGAAAATTTCCAGAACAGAAAAAGGCAATTGCTAACCCTCTGCTCCTCTAACACTTCATTTCATGAAGGGCACTACCAAGGAGGAAAAGAAATGCTACAAAGCAAATTTTTCTAAAACTATCCTCCCCAATAAAATCCCTTCAACCTTCCTGCTAGAAACGTTTAGGCTTAATAATGAAATTCATGCATTCCTGCCAAACTTGGGCTAGATCAAGTTTCTTTTCCAAGATGAACCCAGATATGAAGAAGTGGTTAGAGACTTCATGTGCATGGTATAACTTAGTCGCAAAGCAGAATCGAAAGCGGATCAATACGGGTTTGTTTTTGGGCTTTTGGTGATTCCCACTTTATTACCTTTGAACAACTTTCCTCCCTTTTTAATATTCAAATCGAAGAAAATATCCCTTTCATTATATTCGATATTGACGTCATCTATTCTGAATTTTGGTAAAAAATTTATATTGAAACCAAACACGACTCGAAAACCTCATTAGCTAAATGCATAAAAATCCTATCTCTTTGGAGACTCCATCGTATCATCACCTTTTCTGTCAATGACAGAAGTGATGGGAATGAGAAAGTATCTCAAAAAGACTTGGCCTTCCTATTTTGCCTTGTTAAGAACAAACCCATTCAAACAGGCCGGTATCTTGTGAATCAATTGATCCATATGAGCACCAAGCCAAAAAGCCAATTTCTTCTTCTATCTCATATCACAGCCTTCTATCGTTTTGTAGGGGCTCTTAATAAGGACAATGAAAAGTTCCCCATTAAGAAACTCCTTCCATCCCAGAATTTTCTTGATCTTATCTACCTAATCAACGCCAAAGCCATTCACCCAGATACATATGCTTAAACATTGGGTGCATTTGGGGCTAAAAAGATGGAATCCTCCTAATCCACTAAAAGGAAGAGGCTCATTATTGAAGGAGTCCTACCAATACCTCCTTAACCTAAGCCTATAGCAAAACTGTCTCTTACCACCATCAACAACAAATTGGATAAGATGATGAGGGTGATGAAAATGAGATTCCTTTTTCTCTCACATCTTCATATTGACAAGGTGGACTTGTAAGAGAAGTTGAGAGTTCCTCCTTGCCATCTTTTGGACTATACTAAGTTTGAGGATGCTGAAGAAAAAGAAGGCCTTGATGGAGTTGAAGATGGAGATGAAGCAGAAAGTTGAGAAAATGAAGAAGAAGAAGAAATTTCTAGACATGATGATGATTCTTCTGCTTTCTAGTATAGGATCTCCTTGTATTTTTTCTTTTTCTTTTTGAATGAAAAAATTATGATCCCACAACTTGTTATGAACATATATAAAAAGTGTTTGTTCTTTGACATTTTTCTGTCTTATTGTTATTGCTTTATTTCACTTTGTTATGCATTTGCTCCCTATGAATACTTATCTATTTATTTTTATGCAATTGTTATTTTCTCTTTACCCTCTTTTTGATCTTGCTAAAGGGGGAGAGATAAAATCAAGAAAGAATAAAAAAGGGAGAGAAAATAATAGCATAAGTTAAGAGGGAGCATCATACTTAGAATTTTTTTTTTAGAATTCTTACCTTGATGTTTGGAAGTCATACTTAGAAATTTTCGCTAAAGATTCTAAGTCCATATTGAACAATTCACCATTCCAACTTCATAACTTCAGAACTCATGCATTTATTTTTTTACCTTAGGATCAATCTATGTTGTCAAAGTCAAAAAAGGGGAGATTGTTAGACTAGGTTAATTTAACCTAAGTCATGAACCTCTTTGGATCTTGACAATAGAGATTGATCAATTCTAATGCTTTCATTAAGTAATGTTTTACAGATTATAAATTAGATTTTATCATTGGAAGTTAGATGGAGTTTAAATCTCCAACCTTGTAAAGTTCACTCTAATTTGTGGTGAGTGTATTGTAAATCATGACCACGAATCAGTCACAAGGAAGGATGAAGCTAGACTAGAGGAATTCACTGACAACTTCGCTACCGCGACACACCCAAAGTTGGGAAAGCCTTAGTCTCAAAAGAATTTACGGTGTGTGTCACGCTTGAGTCACGACCGTGACTTTCATAGTGATAAAGGAGGGAACCAAAACCACAACCACAGCTTGCCAAGTGTCCCAAGTGTCTGTTGAAGATTAAAAATTATGAGGGTGAAAGTTTGTTCGTGACGGCAACTCAAGCAGTTGAAGTCTTCTCTTAAAACAAAGGAATTCGAGGTCTCAGTCGCACCCAAGGCATTGATATCTCGCGACTGCGACTTTTGAGAGTGGTTAGAACACAACGACTATATTTTCCTGAATGACCAATTGAAAGCTGACACATGGACTAGCCGTTTGACATAAATAATGTTTTCTATTGAAATTTTCAACTCCTCTATGAAAATTGGAAATTTGCGACTGGGAAAAGGTAGTAGCGACCACGACTTCAGCCTGACAAGCATTTAATGTTGAATATGCCTAGCACATATTGAAGATTTATTGATAGTTTTTGTCTAACATCTCTTTAATGGATATGAACTATAAATACTCCACCAAACAGATGTAAATGCAAGAGAATTCATTAATTTGTAACCATACTCTTGCTAATTTGCTACTCATTCTTTCACGTCTTATTTATGCTTTAGTGATTGTTTGGTGTGAGCAATAAACACCATTATAAGAGATTTTAGTGAGCCTTGAAAATACTTGTAAGTGGTTTTAGTGTGAGCCTTGAAAACACTTATGAGAGGTTTTTAGTATGAGCCTTGAAAATACTTGTGAGAGGTTTTTAGTGTGAGCCTTGAAAACACTTGTAAGAGGTTTTTGTGTAAGCCTATAAAACACAAGTTGTAAAAGTTTGGTATGAGCTTGGAAACACCTTTTGAGTTGAGTAAAATATCCAATTGTAGAGAATTAGAGAGTGGATGTAGGGTTGGTTAACTCTCAAACCACTATAAAGTCTTGTGTCTATTATTCTCTTCTTCTACTCAACTTCTTAAACACCTTATCCCTCATTTTATTTTTTTTAATTGAACACCAATTCAACCCCCTTTCTTGGTGCCCTAGGCCAACAAAATAAAAGTATCCAACCAAATTAAATTATACCAATCAAAGCATTCATAAACTCTCCCCCTTTTTTGTCATCATGACAAAAAGATATACAAAAAACTATCCCAAAAAAAAAATTCTCCCCCTTTACGAACATTTAAGCCAATTTCTCAAAAACAAAGCAAATAGGATGATAGCAAACATACAGATCAAACAGAGAATAAAAACTCCCCCAATCTATATGTTTTCTTCTAACAAATCTCCTAAGATATTCAAATAAAGACTCAGTTGACATAACTTGGGGTCATATGTCCTATTCATGTGTTAAGGAATGCAAGAAAGGAATGATAGTTACTAGAGATTCCTAAATTAAAACTCCCCTCAGTAAAAAAATGTCAAAATAAAAGGAGGGCTAGGGATACATTACAGTTAATGATTTCCCAAAAAGACAAATTTCTCATTAAATGCTACAGCTCCAATCACATTGATTCTCCATTTTAAGTAAAGGGTGAGGAGCTTCCAATCCTGCAAAATCAAACTTTCTTTGGTACCCATTTTCTTTTAGGTCCATGTGGGTTAGCAACATAAACATGTTCATCTCTCAACCTAGCATAACAAAAGCATGTTTTATGGCCAAATTTTTCATATTAAAAGTATTGCCAAACAAATGCATTCTTCAGCTCATTTGTAAAATAAGTTTGAGGTGGCTTCCTAAAGGATTGATGCCTAACCAATGAATAAATCTTTACATTTTTGACATGCCTAGCTTCATAAATAAAGGCATGATTTGCCTTTATCTCATGAGAGTGAGTGTGTGATCCATTTTGATCATACACATGTGATTTAAATGAATGTGAGGGAGTTTCAGTTTGGTAAAAGCTTTTACAAACTTTGGCTTAGAAGTGGTAGGTTTAGAGTGATCAAAACCTAAGCCATGTCTATTATTGAGACTAAAATAAAATCAAGTTTTTATTTTCCTTTTGTAAAAGAGGAAAGTGAATATTTCAAAGTTGAGATCTATTTCTTGAGACTCTCATTTTGAGAAGACAAAATTTCATAAATTTCTTTTCTTGATTCAAAGCCTCATTTCCTTTTGTAATAACTCAAAACTTTTCTTAAGTTTCCACCAATTCAGTTTTAAGAATTTTATTTCTTTCAAAACTTTTATCAAGATTATTGTTAATGGATTTAAGGGCCTCAATAAGATTTTCAATAGTAAACATGTCTTCTAACTCTAGATCATCCTTATTTAAATCACTATTAAGATAGTTAAGACATACCTATTTTGAAGAGCTCCCTCTAAGGCCATGAAATAGAGATTGGTTCTTTCTTTTCTTCCCATCCTTGGTTTTTCTTCATCCTCACTTGGTTCAATGCACTGGCTTTTGGGCAATCTGCTTTCATGTGGCAAGCTTTTCACATCCATAGCATTCAATCTGCTTAAGTTTGCCTTTACCCTTCTTCTTTAACATCCTTTTGAATTTATTTGTTTGGAGGGCTATCTGCTCTTCATCTAGCTCATCATCATCATCTGAGCTAAGACATTTGGAGGTAGCTTTAAGAGCTATTCCAATCTTCTTCTCATTTACATCCTTATATAGAGGTGGAGCTTCTCTGTTTAGGTTCATCTCATGGTCAATGAGATTTCCTAGTAGCTCATCAAGTGGTATAGTTTTCAAGTCTTTTGAATCCTTGAGAGAGGTAAGCTTGCCAAGCCACTCTTTAGGTAGACATCTCAGAACTTTCTTTACAAGTTCCATATTAGTGAATAATTTTCCAAGAGCCTTCATTTCTCTAACAATTTCAATAAACCGATCATACAATCTTGAGATTATTTCATTAGGCTTCATAAGGAAGGTTTCATACTGATAAATAAGGGTCTCCATCTTATGTTCTTTAACTTGATTTGTTCCCTCATGTGTGATCTTTAGGGCCTCTTAGATTTCCTTGGCAGTAGACTTCATACTCACTTTATTATAGTCACCTCTACTTAAGGCACAAAAAAGCATGTGGATGACCTTGTCATGGTTTATAACTTGCTTTTTTTTCTCTATCAGACATCTCATTAATGTCTTTCTCTATTTGATTCCCATTAGCAAGTGTCTTCATTGGAGTGTATGCATGGACTTTTCTTTACAATTCTCCACAACTTAATGGATTCAGACTTAAAAAGTAGATCATTCTGCTCTTTCAATTATAAGTTTGTTCCATTAAAGAAGGGAGCTCTTACAACTTATTGTCCTTCTGGTCTATGTTCATGTTAGGCTGCCATGATCGTGTAAGCTTCAAAAGAGGTTAGGCTTTGATACCAATTGTTAGAATGAGTGACAGATGAGGCAACCCAAGAGGGGGGTTAATTGGGTTGTAAATAAAAATAAACATAAACACAAAGATTTTTATAGTGGTTCAACAACGTGCCTACTCCATTCCCCCTAGCTTTCATTTAAACTTTTCTTTTCCTTTTTCTTTTCTATTGGTAAGGTTAAGAACAACCTCTCCCTTTTCAAGGCTCAAGGATAACCTTCCTTTTTACATGCTTAAGGATAACCTTTACAATCACTCTCTTTTATAAGGAACAAGAGAGCCAACTCAACCCCTTATATTTTCTAAGGTATAAATGTCTCTCAATTAGGCAACAAATGCACTTTTAGTGCTTAAGAAATCTACTCTCAAAGAGTAACCAAAAAAAATATTTTCACTCTACCTAAAATACAGGTAACACCATAAAAAGTTAGCACAATGAGTTATAAAGATGTTCTAGTTATTTCCAAATGTTTGCCAAACTTTTTCTAGTCTTTAGAAATGGTCCTTATATAGTCAAAAACCAAAACTAGCCATTGGCATACTTGAAGTTAAGTCTAATAACTTTTCTTCAAAACTAGCAGTCAAAGGTGACAACACTAGTTGGTGTTGTAATGGCTAACTCCTACGCCTATTGTCAATTTTCTCACGGTCATTGTTCTCAACTTTAATGCCCATTGGAGTATGAACAATGCCTGTTATACATTTTCAGAAAACTTGAACTTGGTGCTCTATTTGGAGCTTATAGTTGAGTTCCTAACTACTCTTAAAGTTTTGGGAGGTGATTGTCATGCATACACACATGAAGGAACCATCAAATTTAGTCTCTTTAGGAAAAAGTACACTCTAAGGCTAAATGAGTTAGCTAAATGCTTTGAATCCACTACTGCTAGAGTAATAGAGCATCCCCCCACTTTCAAAGTGGATGTGAACCAGTTCTGGAAGTTAATCATAGATGGGAAAAGCAACTAAAATAGTAATAATAGTAAGGCATCTAAGATAAAAAGTCAAGCCTTGAGGATCACACATCGATTTATAACTTGGAACATCAACAACATAACCTAATCGAATGGAAATTGCACCATCACAAACCTTTTTTTTTTTTTTTTTTATCTTTAGTGCATGAAGATCAAACAAAGAATAAACACACCTCTATTCTTGATGCAAGGGATAAACAGTCAAGTCAAAAGGGAAATGAGTTTGTGATGGGGCATTACATTACTAGAATTGCCATGTGAAGGCCATACTCTTAATAGAAGAGGAACTTGAAGCAAAGAACAGTGTGTTGGAGAAACTACCATACAATGAATCCATTAGTGAAAAGATGTTGTTGAGTATGGGGATCCTTTAAAGACTTAACTCAGACCTAATAAAAAAAATTTCAAAAGAAAGAGAAGCCCCTAGACCAAACCAAGATGATAAAGAAGTGGAGGAAGTCATCCAAATAGGGATTGCTGCTGTTGAATAGAAGGCATAAGTGCTCCTGCTCCTATTCCTACTACTGCTTCTGCTACTCCTTTTATAGACTTTGAGACAAAAATCTTTGATCAATTTGCAACACTCTTAAACGTTGTTCAAAAGATTGAGTCCTACATCATCTCCCTTCACCAAGAAATGCAAAAATTACAAATAGATATGAAGGATGTAAACCAAACCCTAGATTGAATGGTTAAATAACTAAACTTGCAACCTGGTACTCTAAATAGTTTAGCAGAGTTAGAGGCAGCAACTGAGCCAAAAATTACAAATAGATATGAAGGATGTAAACCAAACCCTAGATTGAATAATTAAATAACTAAACTTGCAACCTAGTACTCCAACTAGTTTAGCAGAGTCAGAGGTAACAACTGAGCCTAAGGACAAGCCTTAGAACCATCTCTAGGATCCTCACCTTTAATCATTTTCATGTGCATATTTTCTTTTTGTTTCATTTCTGCTATCTTTTTTTTTTCTTTGTTTCTTCAAAAATGTTGATGTAAGGGACAATATTTCTTTAATGAATATAATTTACTTGAGTATCTTTGTTATTTCTTTGCTTATATGTTGCTTTTTGATAATGACAAAGGGGGAAAAATAACCAAGTATAAGAATAAAGGGGAGTAAAATTAGTATGAATAACTTGAATTTGTTTTAGAACTTGGTATGTATAACTTGCCTTAATAGTGCATAAACAATGAAACAAATGGGGAGTATAATGACTCTTTATAACTTATATATTTGTCTATTATACTTAAAATTTTTATGATTTACATTTCTTGCAAAGATTGTTTACCCTTAATATATTGTTTGTCATCATAAAAAGAGGGAGAGTATTAGATCTAGCTTGGGAGTTTTGGTAAACCAAACTTATTTGGATGATTACAAACACATCTAAAAGCTAATTTTTGTTCAAATTAGTGTGTAAGATGTTGCAGGTACATCAATTTTTTGACCAAAGGCTTTAAGAAGAAGAGTTTTTAGAAAAACTCTAAGTATTCAAAGCCAACGGGTGTTGTTTCATTTCAATAGGCATTGTGACTTCATCAACAGGCATTAGAGATTCTCAATAGGCATTGAAATGATAACCAAAATGTGAGTTTTTCGATTTCTGAACCCCTCAAACATCGATTCTCTCATAGCACAATAAACATTGGATGTTGAAAATGCTTGAGCTTCACAAGCTAACCTTCATAACAGGCATTAGATTTTCGTAATAGGCATGGCTCATTGATATCTCAACAAGCATTGCATTTTCATAACAAGCATTGAATGAAATGACTTGATGTGTACAGAACCCTCAAAGTCTCGACGCGGGCTTTGGAAAAGCACCAAAGTAGAGCTAAAGTTTATGGACCTTCCAACAGGAGATGTTCAAATGTTCAATAGGCATTGGTACACTTTTCAGCGGGTATTGAACCAAACCAATAGCCAATGAAACATTGCATTAAAATCTTGAAAAATAAAGCATCAAGTTTACATCCTCTTAGAGATTTGCAACGAGCATTATCCATATCCTAACAAAAGTTAAAGTTTAATTCTAATAGGCATTGCAAAGCACCAACAGTTGTTGAAGGAGTTGGTGACTAAAAATTGAGAAAGTTAGAAGATAAATGTTTAGACAAATCTCTCTCTAACAACTAGCTACAATGGGCATTTTAATAAAATCAACGATCGTTGAAGTTGTATTTTCATCCAACAATAGACGTGGAGACTGTCTAACAAGTATTGAATGACTACTTTACGACATAGAGTGACAATCTTCCTTCTAACGGCTAGTTCCATGTCTCTGCCTATAAAAGGACTCTCCTAGAATAGGATTAAGTAAAGAAAAAGTGAAAAGCGATCAAAAGCGAGTTTATTTTGTTGTGAAAATAATCATTAACAAAAGGGGTAAAACAAGTGTGACTTAGCTTCAAGGGAAGATTAACTATCAAAGCTTGCATAAGACTTCTTCAAGAAAGCAGAGTTGAAGAACAAGCTTAAGACATCTCTCAAAACTCTCCATCAAGTCAAGCATATTTTTTGAGTGTGGTAATTATTGTTTATTGCTTGAGTTAAAATGTTCTTTCTCTTCTTTAAATTGTAAATTCTTTAGAGAAAAGTTTTTGGTATATGAGATCTTAGTAGATCTAAATCATTTTTTGTGAAAGGTTTAAGGAAATATCTGTAAACTAATTTGGAAAACAGTTTTAGTAGCACCAGGAAATCTACTTGTAATGGTTTAGTAGTGCCAAAAAACTACTAGTGTAAAGGTGATTGATAGCACTTGGAATCTATCTTGATAGTGAAAGGCTTTAGAGGACGACTAGAGGAGAGAATATAGGCAGGGTTATGTCGAACCTCTATAAATTGATTATGTTGTTTTATCTTTATTTTTACACATAGCTTTCATTGTTTTTACTTATCATGGCCCTATTCAATCCCCCTTCTAGGGCACCAAGGGACAACACTGTCAACCCCCATTGGCTGCTCGAGAAAGTGTAGCACAATTTGGAATACTTTTCCAATACTTGTTGCGAATATGCAACGCCTGTTGTTAGGCCAGATCAATGCCCATTGCTAAACTTCAACGCCTGTGGCGAGGTCCAGCACAACTCAACCTGAAGCACTTCTCCAACGCTCGTTACGAGATTCAGAAGACTTTGTCTATTTGCAACATTCGTTCAACGCCCATTGTTCATCTTTCAATGCTCGTTAAATGGTCATAATGCTTGTTGTGAATGTATAATGCCCATTGGAAGGATCAAGCTGCAACATTTAAACAAACACACTAAAATATAAACATTAGAACTTCTCAGGGTTTTGTCATTATTTTGTTATCACTCAAAACACATCTTTCAAAGTAGAGGAATTAGACCAATGCCTTGAGGTCACATGTTCTCTAAGCATTCCCAACATTCTTGCCCCACCATTCACAACATATGCTATTTTTGATAAATTTTATTTTTCAAAATTATAATTTCCCAATTCTATCAAATTATGTTATTCATCAATAAATTATAATTTTGAAATTATAATTCTTTGATTTTGTTAGATTATGTTATTTGATAATAAATTTTATTTCTAGAAGTAAAATTTTTTTATTCGATCGAACTATGTTGTTCATTGATAAATTGTATCTTAAATTTTTATTTTTTTTACTTTATTGAATATCCTTTTTGTTGATCAATTTTATTTCTTAAAATTATAATTCTCCAATTTAGTTGAACAATGGTATTCGTTAATACATTTTATTTCTATAAATAAAAAATTTTCACTTTTATTTACTATGCTATTTTTGATAGATTTTATTTTTAGAAACTAAATTTTTTATTCTATTGAACTATGTTATTTGTCAAAAATTTTATTTTTAACATTAAAATTTTTTATTCTTTTAAATTTTGCTATTCTTTAATGAATTTGATTTTTAAAAATTATAATTTTTTAATTTTATTGAACAATTCTATGTGTCAATAAACTATATTTTTTAAAACTATCATTTTTTTATTCTATTGAATTTGCTATTCATAGATAGGTTTTATTTCTAAAAATAAAAATTTGATTGAACCGAATTATTATATTCATCGATATATTTACCTTTGAAATTTAAGTTTTCTTTATTCTATTAAATATGCTATTCATTTATAAGTTTTATTTCTATAAATTAAATCTTTGATTCTACTGAACTACGTTATTCGTTGATAAATTTTATTTTTTAAAATTAAAATTTTTTACTTCTATCAAATATGCTATTCGTCAATAAATTTTATTTTTAAAAACTAAAATTTTTTATCCATAAAAATATGTTATTCGTTGAAAATTTTTATTTTTTAAAATAAAAATTTCAATTATTTTGAATTGTATTATTCTTTGATAAATTTTATTTTTCAAAATCAAAAATTTTCAATTTTATCGAACCATATTATTTATTGATAAATTGTATTTTCGAAATCATAATTATCCTATTCATCAATAAATTTTATCTTTAGAAAATAAATTTATGATTTTATTGAACTATATTATTTGTTGATAGGTTTTATTTCTAGAAATAAAATTTTTTGATTTAATCTAACTATGTTATTCGTCGATAAATTATATTGTTGAAATTATAATTTTTCATTTCTTTTGAACTATGCTATTCATCACTAGATTTTGTTTCAATAATTTTTTAATTCAATCAAATTATGTTATTCGTTGACAAATTTTATTTTTCGTATTTAAAATTTTTTATTCTATTGAATAAGGTATTCATCAATAGGTTTTATTTCTAAAAATTAAATTTTTGAATATCGAATTGTGCTATTTGTTGATAGATTTTATTATTAAGAATTAAAAATTTTTGGTTCTATTAAATATGTTATTTATTGATAGATTTTATTTTTAGAGTCAATTTTTTAATTATATCAAATTATGTTATGCGCCAAAAAAATTTTATTTTCTAAGATTAAATTTTTGTTTTTTCAAACAATGCTATTTTTCAACAGATTTTATTTTTTAAAATTATAATTTTTTGATTCTCTTGAATCATACTATTCATTTATAAATTATATTTTTCTAAATTATAATTCTTTGATTATCTCGAACCATGTCATTCAATGATAGATTTTATATGCTATTCGTAGATAAAATTTTATTTTTTGAAATTATAATTTTGAGTCTATCAAATGATGCTATTCATTGAAAAACTATATTTTTTAAAATTATAATTCTCCAATTTATTTGAATTATGTTATTCATCAATAGATTTTATTTATAAAAATAATTTTTTATTTTATCAATGGTGTTATTTGTCGATAAATTATATTTTAAAATTATAAGACTCCGTTTCTATTAAATTATGCTATTTCATGATAGGTTTTATTTCAACAAAATTTTTTGATTTGATTGAATTATGCTATTCGTTGATATATTTTATTTTTCAAATTAAAATTTTTTGACTCTATAGAATATCTTATTCATTAATGGTTTTATTTATAGAAATTAAATTTTTTTATCTAAACATACTACTTGTCAATAGTTTTATTTTTAGAAATTTTCGCTTATATTGAATATATTATTCGTTGATAAATTTTATTTTTCAAAATTTTATTTTTTAATTCTATCGAAATATGTTATTTATAAATAAATTATATTCGAAGCTATAATTCTCTAATTATATCAAAGAAAATTTTACAATAAGAGTTAAATACATTAGAAAAATTTTGAAAAATAAAACAATATAAAAATAAAATAGAAAATCATAACCGTCAAATAAAATAACATAGAAAAATTTTATTGTTTATTTTCCATTATCAATGAAAATAATATAGAAAAATTTCCATTAATTTTAATTTTGAATTTTAAAATTTTACAATACGAGTTGAAAAAAAAAACCATTTATTATTATTCTAAAAAAAAAGAAAACATTCATTTATTATTGCTCATAAATAAAAAAAAATTAAAATTGATGCAACAATGGAGGAAATGATTTAAAAAATGAGGAAAATTGTGTAAAAGAGTAAAAATGTATAAATATGTATCCTATTTTCTTTTAATACTGATGCAAGGATATAATTGACTTTTTTATAACTATTAATACACATTCAATACCGATCAACTTGATTTTTATAACATTTTTATTTAAAAAATAATTTTAAATATAAACTAATAAAAATTACAATTAATTAGAAATACATTAATTATCAATTATTATTTTTTATATAATTTATTAAATAAATATTTATTAACTATTAAACAAGAATTATTTATCAACCGTATAAATACTCTCTAAATTTATTATAACTTTTCTTATTATTTAATGAAATTTTGTGATAATTTGAATATAGAGCTAGATACACCGACAATGAAACGTGGAGATCATATGTGCAGGATTTCGACCACTGGACATTAGAACTTGAGTCATTTTTATAAACTATTACTCCTGTCATAGAAAAAATGTCCATTATTCTCATTTTAAATGTTTCAAAATAGATTCACTATCATTAATTATAGTCAATTTTTTAATTTATCCTTATTATTTATTAATTTAATAAATACATTCATTTCTTCATTAAATATAATTAAAAATATAAATAAAAAATATATTATAAATTATGAATTAATAAAATATTAATTATAATTTCTTAAATAATATGAAAAATTATAAGTAACAACATTTTTTAGATGGAAAAAGTATAACAGAAAAGCTTAAAGGCCACAACTTTTATTTTGTAAAGTTTTGTTGTGCTTTTTCTTTTTTTGGATAGTACTAGAGATATAATGTTAATTTGATCGATGAGATAATTATGTAATTTTAATATTATAATTTTTTTGCATTGACAGTATTATTTCTTAATTGATTTTCATAATCAAATTTTCAAAGTTAATAATTGAAATTCAAATCTTCATATAAATCATTTATTGCATTTCAAATTTATGTACTCTATTATAATATTAATTGCTTTTTCATTTAAAGGTATATATTCATATTTACTTTATTGACCTTTCAATTTCCTATTTTAGTGTGGCATAAGATAATTAAAATTATTTTTAGAATAAAAATTTACTAATTTATTATTTATTAATAATAGTGAATATATTTTCTATAAAATTATAATTTTCAATTTTATCGTCGATTGTTGATCATTGATATATTTTATTTTTAGAAACTAATTTTCTAATGTTTAAACCTTGACTAGTCAGTAAATTAGTTAATTGACTATTTCTTAATTTGATTGATCTGATTAATCAAATCAGTCCAATCAATTAATTCAATAATATATAAAATTTTTAAAATATTTTTTAAAAAAATTAAAAAAATAATATAAATATATTTATAATAATTAAAAAATATAAAAATAATATAAAAAATTGATCCAAATTAAATCTAATCAATCACTTATTTGATTTCTAATTGACCAGTACGACCATCGGTCAGATCATAATATATTACTATATATATATATATTGACACGCCACGCGCGTAAGAACACCCGATTACATATTGTAATTTCTTAAAATTAGTAGCCAATTACAATCACCGCCATTCATTGATTGAAATTCGATTTGCTCCTCTTAGTGTCGCCTTTTCCAAACGCCATTTAGTTCCCTTGTATCTCTTCTTTCTGCAAGTACATGAATTTCTTTTCTTTCTTTGTATATGAAATTTTCTCATCGTTTCTTTATTGTTTGTGTAGTTAATGTCACAAAGACATGTAGTTGAATTTATTTATTTATATTTCAACGTCATGATATAGATATTGATTCATGTGCAAGTTAAATTGAAAATCATATAAATATGATAGGAAATTTATTTGAGATGGAGCTTTATTTTCCTTAATTGAGGATTGGCATCATCAACCAATTTCCATGGAATCTTTAAAATTTTTGCTAGGAAAAGAAATCTTTGAATTATTATTATTATTATTATTATTACGACTACAAAGGCAAACATTAGGTTTAAATTAAAATTAAAGAAAAAAGATTGTGTGTTAGTTTTTAACTCAATTATGTCTTATTTCACTGTAAACAAAATAATTTTTCAAAAATTTATAAACAAAATGTTGTAATATAGATTGATCTAAAAATAAAATGGGTAAATAGGTGAATTGAAATTTATATAGGTTAAGTATTGTAAGATAGATTCCAAATAGGTATATGATCCATTTAGACAACATAAATGACTTTAGAATTAGAATTAAAATTGAACTATAAAATTTTAATTTATTTTTTAGATAATTCATTTAGAATTATAATTAGAATTTCACATTAATACTGTAGAATTTAAAATATTAAGTCTAATCTGTTTTTAAATTCTCAATCCAAGAATTAGAATTTTAAATCAATAAAAAAATTACGAGTAGATATTCAAATTGAACCAAACTCAATTGAATTCATTAAACTTAGTTGAACTAAATTTAAATGAGTCAAATCTAATTGAACTAAATTTAATCGAACTAAATAAAATCGAATCTAAAACTCAAAAATTTAAAATGCAAATCAAATCGAACTAAATCAATTTACAAATCAAACTGAACCAACCCAATTTATTTTGGTTTAATTATGATTAAAAAAATAATTGGAGAATATTTTTAATATAAATAATAGTCTTTATAATATATTTTAAATTTTTTTTAACACAAATACTATGTTTGATAATTTTTTTTATATTTTAATATAAATAATAAATTTCAAAATAGGATTCAACTCTCTCGATTTGATTTAATATAAATTTAATTTAATTTTAAATAAACTCGATTTGATTTGAAGTCTTATAATAACAATGAATAGGTAGTTTTAAGTCTTTGACCATTGAAAATTTTAGCAATAATATTTTTAGAAAGTTTGTCAAGAAATATAGAGGTGGTGTTGATTCTTGAAGTCCCCAGTGGTGCTATATAGGGGTGTAAATGAATTGAGATAACTTGTACATTACTCGAGATTGACTAGAGAAATACTTGAGATTAATCAAGTGAGACAGATTTGAGTATCAAAATACTCGATTCGAGAGACTAACGAGTCTAATCTAGTTTATGTATATTTATAATATTACCAATCAAGTTTAATATATATATATATATATATATATATA
>CATIWR010282730.1:0-24162 GCA_949677035.1 Omphalea diandra
CTTCACCAGTGCCTTCATTAAATCACAAAACTACGCATGCATACATTTGACGCATCTTTTTACTCACCTGATAACTACATGGCAACAATGGCGATGGCATAATTGTTGTGAAGCTATTGGTGGACCTCAAGTGATTGCGAGTGTTTGCGTTAGTGGTGGAAATGGGGGAAGCGACTCTTGAGGTCAAAATCAGCATAGCGACAATAGTATGATACTTAGGATATAATGGCAGTAGGAGGAAAGGAGATTTTTCACCAAATGTAATCCTATGCCACTTTTAATTAATTTTTTATTCTGTTTGTGTACATCTGCACAAGAAAATTAAAGTAGAAGAAGATTTGAAAGTTGATTTTTTGGTTGGCGATGTTTATCTAAGGGAGAAGAAAGGAGAGACAATGGTATAATTGAAGGCGCCATTTTTTATTAAAAATAAGAATAGAGTTGTGCATTTTTGCCAATTAGAAGTTTACTTCTAGAATTACTATTTAGCATAGAATCCTTAAATAATTTTTCATTTAAGAAAAATCCTTTAATGATTCTAATAATGGTGGACAAGTTATATATAGATATTTTGGATGTGACATGGATTAAAATCATAGGCAATTTATATAAAATATTAGTTGATTTTTCTCATTATTATTATTATTATTATTATTATTATTATTATTATATAGAACTAACCTCTTTGGAATAAAAAAAACAACTCATTAGTGTAAAACTTCAACGTAAATTCAAACAAAATATAAGAAAAATAATAGGAACAAAATATAGTTTACTACATGTCTTTGCCAATGAACACAACCATGGTTGTTTTTTAATGGACTAGCCATTCATACATTCCTCTGCAAGAGATGAAAACCAAAAAAACCAACAAAAAGTTGTGAAAGGAAAAATACTGTCAACATACACCTAAATTAATTCATTTAGCTGTGGCCATAGCTACTCATCCTGAATCTTATTTATTGTACTATGTATCTTGTCTGCAACCTGAATTATATTCTTTATTTTTATCTATAAAATTCTAGTTTGCATAAAAAATTAATTTATATTTATGAAATTTTATTATTTTATTATTTTATTATGATTTTGGTTTTATAATTAATTCAAAGTTTAGCTTATAAATAGGGTTATTACCACTATATGTACAGAGTTTTAAGTATTTTTATTAATAAAAAGTTTTAAAAAGAAAATTTTTATTTATCCTTCCAAAATTTCAGTATTTTTTTGAGAATCATCGAACTTTTGATGTCTATTTTTCTGACTTTCGTGCACGACTCAATAGACCTATAGAAAGTTGCCTTCTAATTTTCTCTGTGTTTGTTCCTTATAAAGCTTTCACTATATCAATTTGGTATCAGAGCTGCGTTCGTTCTTGGATCACCATGTTGTCCAAATGCAACAATCATAAAACAATGACATATAACTATAGATGAAGTTTATGAATGTGATCACATGAAACAATTGGAGCAACGTTATTCTATTTTTAATTTAGAATATACATAATATATTTCGTATGCTAACTGAAATTTATCTGCAGTACATGATGATTATTCTGATGAAGTTATAAAAGAAAATCTTTACTATGGCGATCCGTTCTCATATGTATTTCTTGAAGCATTTAATAGTTGGCTTGTAAGAAAATTATTTGTTGATGATTTTATTAGAAGTCATTGGGCGGAATGGATGGCTACTCTAAAAAAAAAAAAATTAGAAAATTCAAAGTACTTAAAATTTTTTTGCAAGCAACAAGAAACATCATATCAAGCTAAATTCGTAGCTCTCTATTTTCAACCTAGAGAGAATGAAGTAGGAGCGTTATTAACTAGATTTATTAAAATTTTATTTAATATTTTCTTTTTTAGGTTAGATTTTATTTTAAAAGAAATGTCTTATTTAGGAAATTTTCATATAACTTCCTATTTAGAGTTTTTTTTTTTTATATAGGAAGAGATAATATTTAATTAGTATATTTATTATTTAGGAAGATTATAAAGTAAATTTAGGATCTATTATATTTTAGAAATTTTGGGATATATTATATTTTAAAAAGTTTTATTATTTTTTTGTTTATTGTGATTTTAGTTTCTTAACTAATTTAAGAGCTTAGCTTATAAATAGGGCTATTATCACCATATGTAAGAGATGTTGGGTTTTTTATTAATAAAATTTTCTAGAGAAAGCATCTCTATTCATCCTTTCAAATTTTCGATATTCTTTCGAGAATCAACGAACTTGTTGAACTAGGATACTCAATCCTAGGTTTAGAACCTCTTTTGATCTTGACAAAGTAGATTGATCATCACTAAAATTTTAAATAAGTGTTGTTGTTGCAGAATTGAATCAATCCCTCAAGAAGAAATGAAGAAGTTGATGAATTCCAAAGTAACATGTAAATCGCGACCGCAACCTAAAGATTCGCGACCGCGATTCATGTTAAGACATGTTGAAAATCAAGCAGGCGAAATCGCAGTGTCATTCTCGGCCGCGATCCCTGAAAAGAGAAAGGTCAAATTGACACAGACGAATTCGCAGTAGAAGTCTCGGCTGAGTCACGACTGCGAATTTCAAAGAAATTCAAGAGGGAAGCAAGTCCACAACCACAGCCTGACAAGTGTCCAATGAGACTGTTGGAAGTCAAAAATCGCGAAGACATCTTACTGGTAGCGACCGTGATCTTTGTGGAAGAAAGTTAACAATTTTGGCAGTTGAATTCGCGGTGTCTGTCGCGTCCTGTGCAAGAAAAACTCGCGACCGCGACTTCTGAAAGTAGGTGAAGGACAACGGGTATATTTTTCGAGTGAACTAATAAGAAGATGCCACGTGGACTAGCCGTTAGAAACAAACGGGGTTTTTCTTGAAGAATTTAGATTTCGCGACCGCGAAAGGCAGTAGCGATCGCGATTTCATCCTGACAAGCATTAAATGCAGAATTTGTCAAGCATGTCTCAAAGATTTAATGAGCTATGATCTGCAACGTCTCTTTGATGAAGTTTGACTATAAATACCCCACCAAACAGCCATGAAGAAGGTTGCTAACAAATTTATTTCAAGTATTGAAAGCTCTTAATCTTTGCTACTCATTTTCTTCATCTTCTTTACATGTGTTAGGTGTGAGCATTAAACACCAGATTGTAAGATTTTGTGTTAGCCTGCAAAAACACTTTAAGAAAGGTTTTAGTGTAAGCCTGTTAAAATATTTGAGTGAGGTTTTGTGTTAGCCTAGAAAACACTTTGTTGTAAGGTTGTGTGTTAGCCATTAAAACACAAGTTGTAGTAAGTTAGGTGTGAGTTTGAAAACACCATTGATTTAGTAAAATACCCAATTGAGTGATTGAGGAGTGAACGTAGGGATAGTTTTGCCCGAACCACTATAAAATCCTTGTGTCCTCACTATTCTTTCTTCTTCTCTTCATCTCTGTTTTAAATTTTTTATTCACCAATTCAACCCTCCTTCTTGGTGCCTAAGGACAACATGGTTGGATTTTGTAAGCATAAAATAATTAAAATTTAATGCTTATTTATTTCACCATATTAATAAAATAATGAAAAATTGGTAAAAAAAAAAAAGAAGAAGAAGAAGAAAGAGAAGTGCATTGAGAAAATAAATATAAACAAAAATGAAGTTAATAAATATAGTTCAAATTAAAAATTTTACTTGTTCATTTTTACTTATTATATGAAGGATTGAGTATTAGTGTAATTTCTAATTTATTTACATATTTTAATTATATGAAGGATTAATTTAGTTATAATCAATTTCAAGAATTTAATAAAATAAAATTCAAGATGAATTTTTATTTATACCAAACACATAAAATATGAATTTACAAATGAATTCCATAAAAATTATAAAATTCATTTATATCAAAACATAGTATAAAATATAATTGGGTTTTGTTATTTTAAACTAGTCATTATTTATATTTTAAAATTATATTAGTCAAAGAATGATATTTTGATCAAAAGAATATTAAAATTTCAAAACCTTTTACTTTTATTCTAAACCTAAAGTCTATAATTTTCTCTCATCTCCTTGTCTCCACCTCCACTTCTTGATCCGTTGAACCATGAATTTACTCCCACAAGCAACCACCTTCACTAATCCTACAAATAAAAATAGAAAGATGGTGACCTTTGGGTAAAACAAGAGTGTTACTTTATAATTATAAAGAAGGATGATGGTCTAACGGAAAATGTCGATGGTTAGTATGGTAATCCGATTTTTCCTAAAGATGTAGACTATATATTTATTGGAAGTCATGCACTTTTAAGGTAATTTATTTTATGTGGTTCTTGCATGTTTAGTAAGGTTTGACGTCTTAGAAATAAGACAAAACAAGTTGAGGCGTGTAGACTTGAGACAAATACATGAAAGATTGGAAGAAGTAAGACTGGCGTGAACAATATTACTTCCACAGCTATGATGGCTTTCCCATGGCTATGGTGGGCTACAGTTATGGCTCTTAAGAACCACGATCGTGGTTTAGGTCCAAAAAGTGGCAGAAAGATTGAAGTGTTCTAGGCCATTTGTGTAATGGGCATGAATCTTAAAACTTCGATCGTGCTGTTGATCCCATAGACTATATAAAAGCTCTCATACGTGGAGATTTATCCAAATCCTTTCTTTCTTTAAATGTTTCCTGACCTGATTATACATCTCTAAACCTTAAATCGATGTTATAACCATGTTCTAAACTCCTTTAAAATCCTTAATCTACTCTTTTATCTCTTAATTCAAGTGTTTGAGGATGAATTTTCTCTCTCTTCAAGTGGCGAGCCAAATCCTTTTGGGCTTCTTCAAATAAGTAAGTCCATGCCTCAATCTTTATTTTAAGCTTGTTTTTAGGTTGATTACAGTAGAATTTTATGGTAGAAAATGTATGTTGAAGGATTACGCGAAAATTGAGAAAATTTGATTTCTTATTGTTTTGGTATATTATGAGTACTTTGACCCATTACATTGTAAGGTATGGAACTCGATTTTGGAAATTTTTGGTACAAGAAGCTATTCTAAGTATAATTTTCCTTTATTTTTATGTATATGATTATAAATTTTTATGATTGAATGATTATTATATATATTTTAATGTGTTTAACGAGATTATTAAATGTATATGTTTGTATTTTAAAGAAAAATAATTTTATATTAATGAGATTATTATTTTAGTTAAGATTATGTTAATTAAGTTTAATAAGTTATAATGAAAATTATATATTTGAGGATTTAAATTTATTTGATTGTGTGATGATATTTAATATTTTTAAGAAGAATTTATGTAAAGAAAATTTGTTTAATGATTTAAGGAATTGAAGATATGAAATTAATTATTTAAGTGTGAATTTAATTAAGACTTAAAAATATGAAAATTAATTTAAGTTAATATGAATAAATGATTTAAATGATTATAATGTTTATTATATTAAATAAGTATTTAATAAATTTAATTAAATTATACTAATAATATTAATAATTTAAGTTAATTTAATTTAGAGCAATGATATTATTAAATCTTATGAATGATTTAGTTATTCATGTTAACATAATTATTATGAGAGTTATTCATGTGAAAAGATTTTAATTAATTTTTGAAAATTAAATTATTTACGAGGTATATTTTTTGTTATAATAATAATAAAAATAATTAATTGTAGATAATTTATTACATAATTTAATTAAATTTAATATTAATTTATTTAAGTAAAATATTATATTTATGTTTAAGAGAATTAATTTAATTTAAGTCAATTTATATATTTAGAAAATTAAATTTAATTATAGATGGAGAATTATTTTTATGAAATTTAAAAATATTTTGTATAGTAGAGATTTTAATTATAAGAATTATAATTATGAAAAATTTTTAATTGTTATTATTATTATTATTATTAATAAAAGAAAAGAAAAAGAAGTGGTACCATTTTGGCTTAAAGCCAAAACAAAGGTGGCATGGAACAAGTCTTACACTGCGCGCGCGCGCACAGAAAAGCGACTAGGCGACAGGTGGCACACACGCAAGCCAACCTCGAGTAGAAAATAGCTCCTTTATAAAAAGCCCTCTTCGCCATCTTTCTATGGATATCTAATTGGTCTCAAATAAATATTGGACAATGGCGAAATTGATGGTTAAAATTTCAATTAAATCTAAGATTTTGACAATTTTAAATAAACAATAGTTCTTATAATGATGTCGTTAGTTTTTATAAACTCTTGATAACAAAATCTATAAGATGGCTTTGACCATTTTTCAAACAGTTGTCTGACAATCCCAAATGGCAATTCATGCAAGAAAATCCTATTATTTACCTTGGTCACAATGGAACAAATTTTTATGAATTTTAGAAGTTCTAGTAAGATTTTTATGAATTTTATGAATTTTTAATAATTATAAGTTAAATCTTAAAATGTAAAATTAATATTTATATGAGATAAATTACCGAGAACTAAATTATATGGATGTGAAATAATATTAAGCAAATTAATTAATTAAAAATTGAGACTAATTGTATATAATTTGAGATTAATTGTATTTTTGGACTAAATCAAAAGGATAAGAAAAGTTTGAAGGAATATATGAAATTATGAATTCATAAATAATTAATAGAGAATTATTACTTGGTTATGAACATGATTACGTTATTGTGATGAACTAGAAGTAATGATGATAAATGAGGATGTAATGTAGTAAATGGACTAAATTGAAATTTTAAAGTTTGTGGACTTAGAGGTGTTGGCCCTTGAGCATCAAGAAGAAGGAGTTGAATTGATAATAAATTTAAAATTTAGAGGAAAGATAATAAAAGATGGATATGAAAGAAGTATGAGAAGAGTTGGAGACATAAAGTTTTATAGTGGTTCGGATGTTAATTAACCCTACATTCCCTCTCCTATTATTCACAATTGGATGTTCCACTAACTTTAAATGGTGTTTCCAAGCTCACACCAAACTTGTACACTTTGTGTTTTATGGCTCACACAAAACCTTACAACTTGTGTTTTAAGACTCACACAAAAACCTCTCAAGTGAAAGGCTCACACTTAACCTATGACAAGAGTTTTACAGCTACGCTAACTCTTAAACCAAATTACAATGGTGTTTAATACTCACATCCAACAATATCAACTCACATACAAAAAATTAAAGGTTGAGAAACAAAATTGCAAGAGTTTAACTATATTCAATGTTATTCTCTTGCATTCATGTCTGTTTGATAAAGTATTTATAGGCAATAACCATCAAAGAGACATTATAAAAAAACTATGTCTAGATCTCTAAGGCATGCTAGGTAGATCTTGCATTAAATGCTTGTCAGACATAATTCACGATTGTGACTGATCATTCGCGGTTGCAATTTCCCCTTTTGCACCAAAAATCCTAAAATCGCGATAGAGAACCCCATTTGTATCTAATAGCTAGTCCACATGGCTTGTTATCATTGGTCTTTCAAGAAAAATAACCATTGTGTTCTTTCAAACAATCAAAATCACGGTCGCGAGATTACTTCCTTTTGGATGCGATTGGCACCGCGAATTCATTTGTTTGATAAGGAGAAGTTACTTCAATAAGTCATTGTCTCGAAGACTATTTCACCCTCGTGAATTTTGATATGTTAACGATTATCTTGGACACTTTGCAAGCTCTGGTTGTGGACTCAATTCCCTCCAAGTGACTCCAAAACTTGCGGTTGTTATTCATAACACGATGGTCATCGCAAATTAGACTGTTTGGTCTTTATTGCTTTTTTGCTTAGGTCGTGACAACGATTTGCTTTGCGAATTTGTCTAGACCAAAGTCATCCATTCCTCTTACTATATTGCGGTCGCAAATTATGGAACCTTGGCCACAAATTAGGATGCCTTTCATAATGCCTGAGACTTAGACTTTCATTCAACTTTCAATACATACCTAACTTAAAAACTGCAAAACAACACTTAAAAAGATATTAGAGTGTGTCAATCTACATTGTCAAGATTAAAAGAGAGTTTTGACATAGGTTTAACTAACTTAGTCCAACAATCTCCCTTTTTTTTGATTTTGACAAGTTAGATTGATTTTGCAAAGGATAAAGAGTTGCATTAGTGTGAAGTTGAAATGGTTAACTTAATTTAATAAATTAAACTTGGTAAAATACCAATTTAATCTTGAATTGCAAGTAAAATATTTTAGATTGCTCCCATTCAAATTATACTCCCCCTTAATTATGTCCTGTAATAGCTTTTAATACTCTCTATTTCTTTCCCCCTTTGTTAAGACAAAAAATAGAGAATAAATAGTAGTCATATATCAAGTGATTCAATTAGGGATAAGTATAAAGTGATTCAAATAAAGAGCAATCATATTTCAAGAACAAACATAAGAAACATAAACTTTAAATTTTATTGATGTAGACAGAGACAAAAATAATAAAACATAAACATAAAGAACAAGAAAATATGGGATCACAAAGGTAGGCTATAAGATAAATAAAACAAAAAGAAAAATGAACAAGAATTATGAGCCTAAAGAAAAAAACAAGAATTAAAATCCTAAAGAAAAAAACTAGAAAATTAAAAAGCTATTATCATCTCAAGAATCTCCAACATCCTTATCTCCTCCTCAACCTTGTGCTTCATCTCCTTCTTCCACCTCTTAGTCTTCCTCTTCTTCTAGAGTGTCCTCCTAATCCTTAAAATTTGGGAGATGGCAAGGTGTTGCTCTCACCTTCTCTTAAAGGTCGACTAAATCACTATAAAGGTGGGAAAAAGAAAAAAATCTCCTCTTTATCATACACATTGCCTTGTCCAATTTCTTATTAATGGAAGAGAGACAGATGACAAAAGTTTTGGATTTTAGTTTGCGCTTAGGAGATGGGATTGGTTGGGCACCTTCCTTTATCACAAGCCTCTTCCTTTTTGAAGTTTGAGTGGTTTCATGCTTCTTAGCCCCAATAGACCCCAAGGTGTAAATGTAAGTATCTAGATATTTAACCTTGGCATTTATAAGATAAGGCAAATCAAGGAAGTTATGAGAGGTCAAGTATTTCTTAGTGAGGAATTTCTCATTTTCCTCATTTAGGGCTCTCATATAGCGATATATAGTTGTGATATGAGAGGGGAGGAGAAATTGGCTCTTAGGCTTTGTACTTAAATGAATCAATTGATCCACAAGATATTTGTCGATTTTTATGGACTTGTTCTTAGTTAGGCAAAACAGAAATGCTAGGCCTTTTGGAAAACTTTTTCGTTCCCATCACTCCTAGCATTTACTGAAAATGTGATAATACGATGAAGGAGCCAATTTGGAAGGTTGCAAATGTATTTGACTAGAGATGTTTTTAGGTCATGTCTGTTTTCAATGGATATCTTTGACCAAAATTTGAAGCAAATGATATCAAGTACAGAGATGATGAAAAGGATATCATCTCCCACTTGAAGGTTGAAGAGGTTAGAAATTTGTTCAAAGGTTATAAAGTGAGGGTCCCCAAAAGCCCGAAAAACTAACCCGTACGAACCTACTTTTGATTTGGCTCTCCTACTTAAAGTGACTGTGCATAAGAACTCCTTGATGATTTCTTCATATCTAGGTTCATCTCTGAAGATAAACTCATTGCATCCCACGTTTGATAGAAAAGCATGAATTTCATCCTTGATTCCAAATGACTCATGGAGAAAGGTAGAAAGAATTTTATTGGGTTAGATTATTTTGTTGGTGTTTGCTTTGTATCGATCTTTCTCTTCTTTAGTTTTTCTCTTCATTAGGTGAAAGGCATAAAGGCTTGAAGGTTGGGCAATGCCTTTCCCTTTCTCTGCTCTTAATAGTTTCTCAAGTGCCATTGATGAGAGTTTAGAGAGTTTAAAAGATTTGAGAAAATAAATAAGTTATAGATGAAGAAAGAAGTTAAAAAATAGAATAAATGGGTGTTAGGTTGGTTTAAATAGGTAGAAATTTGAAGTAAAATGGTAACAAATGGTAAAAATTACATTAAATGAGAGGTTGGCATCGATTGACAGTCAAATCAATCAATGCTTGGCAGTTATGTAAATTCATGATTGCGAACAGCAGGTTGCGATCACTAATTACAAATTTTATGAGTAACGTTTGAGAATTCCTTAGAAAATGAAGGATCAACGATCAAAGAATTTAAATTTGAAAGAATTCATAGTGGCAAATAATAATAGCTACCGTGAATTAGAAGCTTGACAAAAAATGAATGAGTCCTGTAAATAGTGATTGCGAGTTGATAATAACGATCATGAATTATAAGGCAAAAAGAAAATAAGGAAAGAATAGAATTTGCCTTCCTAGATGTGATCCACTTAATGTAGTGATGATTAATTCAAGCAAATGGGCATAATAAAGCTTAATAGGTTAAAAAATTAACACATCCAAAGTAGTTCAACATATATAAATATCAAATATATCAATCAATCAAAGTGACAAACGCAATGAAGAATGTGAGTAGAGATCAATTTTTCACCCTAGCGAGCTTCCATCTAACATCCCTATCTCCCTCTTAATGAAGTTCATCCTTTCTTCATTTAGGGGTTTAGTGAAAATGTTCATAAGTTGATGATTAGTGTCAATAAATTCCAGCACCACATTGCCATTTTGGACATGATCTCTAAGAAAATGATGCCTAATGTGAATGTGTTTGCTCTTAGAGCGTTGGATGAGATTCTTTGAAAGATTTATTGCACTTATGTTACCACATTTGATGGGAATATGATCAACATTTTTGCCATAATCCTTGAGTTTTTGTTTCATCTAAAGGACTTGGGTGCAACAACAACCTGCCGTCACATATTCTGCTTCGGTTGTGGATAAGGCAACTGAAACTTACTTCTTACTAAACTAAGAAACTAAGCATTCTCTTATAAATTGACAATTTCCAAAAGTGTTCTTTCTATCTAATAAACTACTATCATAATCCGCATCCGAATATCCTAGAAAACTAAATGATGAATTCCTAGGATACCATAAACTTAAGTGTAATGTGCCTTATAAATATTTAAAAATCCTTTTAACAACATTCAAATGACCTTCCTTATGTTATGATTGAAACTTAACACATATGTATACACTAAACATAATCAGGTCTAGAAACAGTGAGATAGAGGAGAGAACTAATCATACCTCTATACCTTTTCTCATCATTTGGCTTATCCAATTCTATTGTCCCTAGGCACTAAGAAGAGGGGTTGAATTGGTGGATAAAAATTTCAAAAACAAGGATAAAGGGGAAAAGAAAGAATAATGGAGACACAACCAATTTATAGTGGTTCAGGTAAAATTGACCCTATGTCCACTCCCCCATCACTCAATTAGGTATTTCACTATCTCAATGGTGTTTTCAAGCTCACACCCAACTTATACAACTTGTGTTTTGATGGCTAACACACAACCTTACAATAATGTGTTTTCTAGGCTAACACAAAACCTCACTCAAGTGTTTCACTAGGCTCACACTTAAACCTTTCTAGAAGTATTTTTTTTTTATAGGCTAACACAAAACCTCACAATTTGGTGTTTAATGCTCACACCTAACACTTATAATTACATAAAGAAGATGAAGAAAATGAGTAGTAAAGATTGAGAGCTTTAATCACTTGTAATAAATTCCTTAACAACATTCTTCATGGCTGTTTGGTGGAGTATTTATAACCAAACTTCACCAAAGAGACGTTGTAGTTCATAGCTCATCAAATCTTTGAGACATGCTTGATAGATTTTGCATTAAATACTTGTCAGGATGAAATCACGGTCGCTACTGCTGTTCTCGATCACGAAATCCAAATTCTTCAAGGGAAACCCCGTTTGTGTCTAACGGCTAGTCCACGTGGTACCTTCCTATTAGTTAACCAGAAAAATATAGTCGTTGTCTTTTACCTACTTTCAGAAGTCGCGGTCGTGAGTTTTCTTGCACAAGCCGCGACAGAGGACGTGAATCCATTTGCCAAAGTGGTTAACTTTCTTCCATAGGGTTTGCAGTCGCTACCAACAAGATGTCTCCGCAATTTTTGACTTCCAACAGTCTTCTGGGACACTTGTCAAGTTGTAGTTGTGGACTTGCTTCCCTCTTGAGTTTCTTTGAAATTCGTGGTCGCAACTAAGGCGTGACTTGCACCGTGAATTCGTCTGTGTCATTTTGGCTTCTTCCTTTCCAAGGGTCGCGGCCGAGAATGACTCTGTGATTTTGCCTGCTTAAATTTCGACATGTCTTAACATGAGTCGTGGTCGCGAATCCTAGATTGCGATCGCGATTTATATGTCACTTTGGAGTTTATCAACTCCTTTCATTTCTTCTTGAGAGATTGATTCATATCTGCAAAAACAACACTTATTTGAAATATTAATGATGATCAATCTACTTTGTCAAGATCAAAAGAGGTTCTATTAGGATTAATCATCCTAGTCCAACATGGATGTTTAGTTATGGATATAAATGAGTTTGGGGTTTTTTATTATTTGATATGAAATGCTAGGGTTTTCCAATATCTGCAACATAGAAGAATCTCGACAACAGAAAAGAATCTTTAATTGAAATGTGTGCATTCATGGTCCCTGTCTTATACAAAAATCTAATATTTTTTTGGTTACTTTGTTGAATTAGAATGGATAATATATTTGTTTACCTCAAATGGCATCATGAGGGTAAAATTAAATGAACCAAACCCTGGCTACATTGGGAGGTTTTGCATGTTGATAAAATTGTTGATATAAATAGGTTATTTATGCCTGAGTTATAGGGTTACATTAGAGATTTAGGGTATCTAGAGGTTGAGGAAATTTACTATAGAAGTAAGCATGGAAATTATTTTGTACAATTATATGATGATTCAAGAATTTTGGATATATTGACCAGTGTGAAGAATGGAGATATGTTAGATTTATTACTTACACATTATGTGAACAAGGCTAAAGTTGTGCATGAGATTTCTACTGGTAAATATTAAGCAATTGAAAGCAAATAGAAATAAAAGGGCAGCTAATCCAAACAAAAGGGATTTTCCTTTAGGTGAAGCAAGAATCAATGTTGGGCATGAAAATGCTATTGGACGGACTAAATATATTGAGAAGACAAGAGTTTGTGAGATTTATGACAACTTATATTCGATTGGTAGGGAGATAAGTGTGAAAGATGAATATAAGGTTGCTTATGAGAGTGAGGAGCATATAAAAAGGGAGAGATCTATGTATTATGGGATTAATGACCATTGTTACCCCTGAGTTTATGTGTTTGAAGCAATTTTATCTCTAATATTTTGTTTGAAGCTCTTTTGCCCTTAAATTTTTCTATTTGGAGCAATTTTACCCCTTACATTTTGTTTAAAAATCTTTTGCCCGTAACATTAGTATAACTCAGTTGTATTATAATTAGCAGTAAGAAATTCCTTCTCTCTATTTAGTTTTTCATGTTATTTTGATTTAAGTAATTTATATTCATGTCAGTTAAATTAATTGTCATGTCAGAGGTTTTCATGGCTAATTAACACTATCTCTAATAATGGCAAATACATAGGTTATATTAATATTAGGGGTAAAAGGTCTTCAAATAAAACGTGAGGGGTAAAATTACTTCAAATAGATAAATTCAGGGGCAAAAAAGTTTCAAACAAAATATGAGGGGTAAATTGCTTCAAACACTTAGACCTAGGGGTAATAGTGGTCATTAATTCATGTATTATGACCCTGATACTCTTGTCCCACACTGGGAGCTTAGGATGATTTTTGTGAATGTAAATCAATTTAGAAAAGTAGTTAGGAAATATACTATGGCTAGATATGTGTCACCTACCATTAGGCTTAATGAGGCAAAAAGGGTTAGAGTCAAATGCAATAAACAAGGCTATCTTTGATTATTATTTGCTAGCATATAAGACCATACATAAAATTTAATTATCAAGACATATAATCCAATTCATAGGTGTTATAGAATAAATGGAAACAAGTTGTGCAACTCCAAATTTATTGCTAGTCACTTCAGGGACAGGATTTTGTCACAATCAGGAATCACTACCAAGGCCATTAAAAACTTGCACGAAGATGAGTTGCAAATGCATGTGGTGTTAGGAGGCCAAAGATTAAAGTGATTAGAAGCATGGTTGGGGATTATAGAGTTGAATTTGCTAGATTACATGATTATTATGATGAGATTAGGAGATCTAAACCTAGGACTACATGTTTTGCCAAAGGAAAGAGCTTCAAAATGGAAGGCAGTTGTTCCAGAGATTTTATGTTTGTTTTAACGCATTAAAAAATAGAATATTTAGAGGGATGTGAAAAAATATTTGGATTTGATGGGTGTTTTTTTAAAGGGTTCTAAAGGGACAGTTACGTGTAGTTGTGTCCAAGGATGGCAAAAACTAGATGTATCCTTTGGCTTGGGATATTGTTGAAATTGAAAATAAAAAAAAATTGAAAGTGGTTCATTTCAATTTTAAAGATGGATTTAGGCATCTCTAATGATGACATATGAACTGTGATAATTGATATGCAAAAACTACATACTTTAAACTATATTTTTTTTTTTGTTATAAATTTTTTGCTTGAAACTAACAATAACTTACTATATTTCTAAATATTTTTGTGTTAGGGTTTGATTCCAACTATAGAAAAAGAATTCCCTTTAGCAGAGCACCTAATGTGTGCTAGACACATCTACCAGAATTGAAGCAAGAGAGGAGTAAAAAGTTTTGGGAGCCATCTTGGTCAACATTTGAGGTGCAATTCAAAGACAAGTTTAAGGAATTGGATAAACTAGGTAATGGATGTGTGCAAGATTTATTAAATTATAATTAGATAACTTGGTGTAGGGGCTTACTTTAATTTTGATTGTCAATATGATATGTGGATAGTAATATGTGTGAGACATTCTGTAATATCTCAAAATTTTATAATTTTAAAATTATATTTAATTAAAATAATTATTTAGAAATATAAAATAATATATTCTATTTGAAATTCAAAAAAAAAATTATTCTTGTACACACACACATGTTTTTGCTTCTAAATATATAGATATTTAAACTTTTAAATACCGTATTGACTTCTATTTAAATAAATAAATAAATAACATTTTTTTGAATTAAAAATATAACAAATTTATTATTTTGATTTGATAACATCATGCTCAATATTTCATATATATATATATATATATATATATATAGTTTTCTCAGTCTAATCAATATGAAATATCATATTACGGTTGTGAACAACTTCGTCCAATATGCCTATACTGTAAATACTATTATTGATTAGATTACACCTATTTAATTAAATAGTTCTTTTTCTACTCTTCTCTTTCGCTCTCTCAAAAAGTTTCTCTTATTCTCATTCATTGTTGTGGCTTGTAATTGTCAAGAATAATTGGTAAGAAAAGACCCATTATTGTATTCTAATATTATTTCCTATTTTTCTTTTTTGTTACTTATATTTTTGGTACATAGAATACTGGCCATTGAATGGATGTTAAGTTTTGTCCTTAGTACTTTCTTTTTAATTCATAGTTTGTATTCAAGATGAGGGACTAGATTACTATCTTGTTTAGTACGGTTATTGACAAATCAAGTTGCATGTGTTTTATGTAGCAATTATTATATCAATATATAATATAAAGTAATAGTTTTGTTACCAATCAATTATTATTATTATTATTATTATTATTATTATTATTATTATTATTAATTTGTACATGATATTTGGTTCATATACACATCACATAAATTCTTATACTTAATTACCTATTTTAAATAAATTATTATATGAAAATGGAACAAATTTCTTTTTACTTCAAATCTGTTTAATGCTTGGCTCCATAATAGTATATATTAAATTATCATATTCAAATAATTTATAATCTTTTTATTCAAATATGAATAAAATATTTAAATTTGGACTCTTTAGTGAGTAAGTTATGATTCATTTCCTCTTGTACTTGGATATTACTCTTTGACTAAATTCTACCCCTATATGATATCATTGTATTAATCATATTATTTTATCATGTTCTTTAGAAAAAATTTGGTACTATGTAGTCAGTTGAGTTGTCATCTTTTATGTTTAGACTTGTTTATATTTTGGAGTACTAGACTTAATTTATATTATGAAGTCCATGCGAGTAGTAATTATAGTACATAATATATATTTTGTCCCTCTTTAAAAATTTTTACCATGAAAATATTTATGAATTTGATAATAACCTTTTGAACATATTTTATAAATGATATTTTCTCATATGAATCTTTAACAAATTGATTTTGTTGGTTGTTTATAGTTATTTATGAATTAGTAGATTAAATATTTTGTGCATTTAAGGCTCATAGGCTTCCAAAAATAGAACTTTAAAATTGTTTGAAATTTAATCTGATACTATTAACTTGTAGTTTGATATTGTAAATTTGAATGCTAAATAGTTTTGATTTAATTTATTGATTTAGGAGCATTGGACCTTGGATTATTACCATCTAAATTTTTGAGTATCATTATCTATAATATTATTTATGATATCTGACTTTTTGTTATTTGAATTTGAATTTATAATTTGATGTTTGTTTGAATTTTTAAATTGGTATTTAGTATCCAATTATTTGTATATGATAATATGTTATATGGGGCTTGCTGAGTAGACCATCATGACAATAAAATTGTATTATTTATCGTGATACATCATAATTCATTGAATATTGCATTATAATTATGCATTGATAGTTGTGAAAGATGTGATTTGTATCTAATTATCTAGTAGCGCATTTATCATATGAATTTTTGGTGATGTAGACTATCATCATTCTAGAGTATAATACGTAAAAGATTTACTATAAGATATTTTATTGATTTAATGGTTTGATTTTGATGTTAATATGCTTAATGGATTAAATGCTTAGACTAGATTTTAATTGTTTGTAGCATTAATATGCTTGAAAAATATAAAACTAATGTGGAATTATTCGAGCGTTTGTATATTCTTATTTCATTATGTGCTATAGTTATCATTACGGAACATTAACTTAATCCACATCTACTCTCTATTTTTTTTTTCAAATTATTAGACATTTGTAGCTGGTCTAAACTTTAGTCTACTTTCATTGGAGGATTTATTTATTTGTTTCTCATATATGTTGGGTATGCTTGAATTTCATTTTTCTCGAGCTAGCTTTGTTACAAACACATTTGTAGAGATTTTGTAGTTTATATTTGAAAATTTTCTTATTTATTATTATATTTATGTTCAAATTTGTGGTTGGATATTCATAGATTATTTAATTTAAGTTAATAATCATTGATTCCTTTTAGTTTTGTTTAGAGATATATTTTTCTGTCTAGACTTGCATAGATTAATGTAAAATTATTTTATGTGTCGGTCACAGTCTTGAATTGAGTCATGATAAAATTGGTATTAGAGTTTTAGGTTTAAGTCTTATAAACTTACAGAGTATAGGATGTTATTATTCTATTTTGTTATTTATTGCTTTTAGATATTTGCATTTATTTGTACTTTTTTTATCTTTCTTATCGTATATTTTACTCACATCTTCATATTCTATTACATGAATAGGAATTATGCCTCTTAAAAAGAAGACCATGACTAGGGATAAGGCAAAAGCGATTGTCATTGTAAAGTGTAAGACTATGGTGGTTAAGCAACAAATTTAGCCAGCTATATGATCTTAATCAATTAGAGCCACTTTTTAGCTTGTTCCTACTAAGACACCTAGTTCTACCAGAGTTACTACAACAAACTTGATTATAGGATTACAAAGAGTTAATTAAGTTATTGAGACTACCTATGGGTCGATCACAAATAATCAGTAACAAATTAAAGAGACACTTATTACAACTATAACTCAATTTAGTGTTACTAGTACTTTATAAAGCTTAAGCTAAAGAAATTTTTTAGAGACCCTTTTGTAGGTCCTATGGACTTTCCTAATAATATGGATTGGTGTTACAAGGTTTTAAGTTGTAGCAGTTCGATGATGGTATTTATAGTAAAGCATAAACTTAAACGGGTTGCTCATGAATGGTATTTGACTAAAAAGAATGACAAACTAAAGGGATCTCTTCTTTGGCTTGAGTTTCACACTCTCTTTTTGGATGGTTTCCTTCTTGAGAGTATTCAAGATGCCAAGGTTAGAGAATTTAGGGTACTAAAATAAAAGGGTATGACAGTTGCAAAATATGAGGTGAAGTTTACTAAATTGGCAAGCATTTGATTCTTGATGAGTAGAGAAGGGCACACAGATTTGAGCAGGGATAAAGAGATAGGCTAGTTAATCGTATTGCTCCTTTGTGTCTTCTTACTTTTGAGGAGGTTGTTGATTAGGCTAGATAGATGAAGATATTTGATAATGAGTGTAAGGTTCATGAGCAATGCAAGCAACCTAGGAGTGAGGGTGAAAATAGCTAGTACGATAAAGCTATTAGCTTTGGTAGAGGACATAGTGGTCAAGGATCATATTAGGGCAAACATGGTTCACAGGTAATGAAGGTATATAAAATCAAGAAAGTTGTCTCATATAGACACTATACCTTATAGTCAAAGCACAATAGGCTTTTCAAGTACCACATGTCATCATTGTGGTAAACCTTATAGTGGTCATCCATGCCATGGGTGTTAAGAGCTTACTTTGGATATGGATAGATGAGACATCACTGGAAGGATTGACTCTAAGTCGAGACAGTATAAAGATTTAGTCAGTTAACACTTCTAGCACTTGTAGCTAGGCTCAACTAGTTTCCTAGTACAATGGTAGAGATCGAGGCTCTAGTGATTATGGTCAAGGTGGTAAGATTGATGGTAGAGGATCAACCTAGGCTTAGGGATAAAACATATATTGGGAGAGGACAAGCTAGAGTTTTTGAATGACTTAGCAAGATGCTCAGGCATCTAATGTAGTTGTTATAGGTGTTGGGTTTTGTAGAACATGTATATTGGAAAAACAAAATTTTTATACATATAACCAACCAAGGATCCATGTGATTCAATTAAATCGAAAAGGAGGATACAAAAAACTTACCAATTCGGATGAATGATCACAGATTTGTTGGAAGGAAGATAGGATCGGTCACGCCCAATCTCGAGCTTAGAGTCAGATCTAGATGTCACCAAAGGATGATCGCCCTCTATAAGTATCCACATAAATAGGATCTATCCAAAACGCAAGTTGTGCTAGCACTAGGATCTCTCTCTCTTTATCTATTTTGTGTTTTGAACGAAAATGTGAACACATCTTTTTTTTTCACACAAACCCAAAAATGTGTTATATATATATATATATATATATATATATATATATATATATATATATATATATAAAGATTATTTTATACTAACTATGTATCCTAAATGATACAAATAAAAGAAAAATATCTAATTTTATTTTTAACCTTTAAAATCAAAATAAATATTTAAAACAATTTAGATAATGTCTTTAGTTATCTTTAACTATAAATAAAGAGAAGTAAAATCCAATTTCGCTTTGGGCCAATTCTAAGTATGTGATCCTGTGATTCATATAATGTTAGTAGTAGCCCAAACCCTATTTATAACCCACAAGTTATAAGTGGCCTCTAGCAAGACATTATGACTACCCAAATTTTGTGAAGGTCTATAATCTGACCTAACCTATTTTACAAATAGTATTATAATCCTTTTGTCATATTATATCTCAATTGAACATAAGACATGGATCATGTCATCTTTATATAGTTCAATTCTTTTTTGATCTTTAAGTAGACTGATATATATATAGTTCAATTAAGGTCCATACTTGCTTATCATACATGGATTGTATTTTAGACTGCATGGCTTTTAGCCATTCTCAGAGTCTAGATTATACACAACCTCTTTATAGGATGTGGGCTCACTTTGGTCTACAATCATCACTTTTTCACAGTTAGTTAAGAGAAATCCATATCTCTCAGGTATTTGACGTGTTCTCATAGACCTTTTTGGAGCGTGTGTTACTTGTATAGGTTCAATAACTGCTTTGTAAATCCTGTTAAGATTTCATAGGTGGTTCAATTTAACACTATCTTATGGTTCTCAAACTTCTTTTAAAAATGAACTCTTTTTCCAAAAAGACACCATTTCGATCAAGAAACACTTTGTTTTCAAATGTATTGTATAAGTAATATCCTTTTGTTTCTTTAGGATATCCCATAAAATAACATTTATTTGATTTGAGTGCTAATATATATAAAAATTGATGCTTCGCATAAGCATCATAACCCCAAATCTTTAGAAAAGACAAACTAGGAGATTTTGTGTCTTTGCAACCGCTTTGGATGGAACTCTATTTAATATGAATGCAACAGTTTCCAAAGCATACCCCCAAAAAAGATTGAAAGATTTGTCTAACTCATTATAGATTTCATCATAGATTGAACTATATCTAATAAGGTTCGATTTCTCCATTCAAATACACCATTCCATTATAGTGTTCTTGGTGGAGTTAGTTATGAGACTATCCCTTAGGGGGTTAGTTATGAGACTATCCCATAATCTCTAAGATGATTAGTAAATTCTTGACTTAAATATTCACCACCTTGATCTAATCGAAGTGCTTTAATAATTTTACTAAATTGGTTTTGTGCTTCATTCTTGAAAATTTTGAACATTTCAAAAGATTCAGAGTTATGTTTTATAAGATAGATGTAGTAATACCTGCTATAATCATCCGTGAAAGTAATGAAGTACTGAAAACCTCCTCTAGCTATTGAACTTAATAGTCCACATACATCAGTATGTACTAGGCCTAATAAGTCATTGGCCCTTTCACTATGCCTCATGAAAGAGGCCTTAGTCATTTTACCCAATAAACAAGATTCACATATTTTAAATGATTCAGAATCAAATAAATTCAAAAGTCCATATTGTTAGAGCTTTGATATGCATTTCTTATTTATGTAGCCCAAACGACAATGCCAGAGATAATTAGAATTGGTGTCATTAGATTTATGCTTCTTGGTATTAATATATGGACTCAACATTTATATTTTTAAGATTTAGAACATTAAGACCATTTGATATATAAGAATAACCATAAAACATGTCATTATAAGAAGTGGAACGTTTATTGTTCTTAATAAAAAAATTCAAAACCTTTCATGTCCAAATAAAAAATAGAAATAATGTTCTTGCTCAAAGTAGGCTCATAATAACAATTATTTAATGTTAAAACAAATCCATTAGACAATGCTAGCTTATAAGTTCCTACAACTAAGGCAACAAATCTTGCTCCATTTGCAACTTATAGGTTCACTTGCCCTTAGTGAAAGGTCTACTCCTTTTTTGACCTTGCATATTGTTACAAATGTCAGATCCACATCCAGTATCTAATACCCATGAAATGGATTCAAAAATAGATAAATTGACCTCTATAATATCGATACTTAGAGCAATAATCTGAATGTCCTTTTTCTTTTTCAGATCATCTAGATAGAGCTTGCAATTTCTTTTGCAATGGTCCAATTCATTACAGAAATGGAATGTTCCCTCCTTTGGAGGTTTAGGCTTCTTGTAAGTCCTTTGTATCCTTTTTATTTCCCATTCCTTTCTTTTTCATAACTTTTCCCTTATTGACCATTAAAATCTCTTTAGTGTTGTTCTTGATGTTCAATTTAGCAATCTTGAGCATCCCATGCAATTCAAAATCACTTTTCTCTATATTATGCATGTTATAGTTCATTATGAATGTGTCATATGCATCAGGCAAAGACTAGAGAATGATGTCAACAGTTAACTCTTAGCTAATGACAAGACTAAGTTTCTACAAATGATGAGTATGACCTTTTATTTTGAGAACATAAGGACAATTGAGCTACCAACTACTAACTTGTATAAGAGTAGAGCCTTAATGTATTAAACCTTTCAATTTGGGCCTTCTCTTGGAACATTTCATTGAGATGACCCACCATTGGATAAGCCTCCATTTTCATCAGTTGCTTCTGAAGCTCTGATTCCATGCTAGCAAGCATGAGGCAAGAGACATCTACTGAGTCATTAAGATGCTTAATGTGATCATTCCTTTGGGCTGTAGGAATGCTCTATGGGGATTGGTTGATCTATGACATATTCCTTCCTTTCTTACTTGAGAATAATTCTCAAGTTTCTATACTAGTCTAGGAAATTAGTCTCATTCAATTTACCCTTCTCAAGGATCGATCATAATGATAAATTAGAGATGTTGTTTGAAGTCATAATCTACAACAAAGATATATAGCATGCACTTAGCATTTAATTAAATATTAACTCCTACTAACTTTTATCAAATCATTAACCCTCAATTACAATTTTCCAACAATTGAAATATTTAGTGGGCTAAGATCCATATTTTACCTAATTCTAAGTAAGCTTTGGCTTATTACTTAAATTTTGTTTATTTAGGTAGTTAACACTTTACTAATTACATGTTATATAACTCTTAGATAACTATGAGATATCGACATCACATTTCCCTGTTTATCCCATCTTATGCCCTAGGTTCAAAACCATTTTGGTAACCTAGTTAAGCTTAACCATTTCAAACTTATGAATATCACCATTATCCATTGTCTTACTAAGATGACCTAACATACATTACTTCGGTAAAACCTATATTTAGGAATCTAAGTCTTGACAAGTGTTCAAATTATGGTAGGCATTTTCATGATTTAATTTTATTGAAGGATTTTAACTAGTTGTTATCCTATTATATATTATTTGTTGCATTTCATACATGTTATGCATTGCATCATAAACATCCATATATAACAATAACAAAAATAAATGTGTCATAGCATGACCCTTAATCTAAATTGATCTTCACAAACCAATATGAAGATCAAAAGATCAATCCTAGGGGTAAATCTTCATTTCCATAAATTTGCCCAGGTTGTCATCAATGGTCACCACTTCATGTCTTAAAGATCACCAACTTGTGCCATGAAGGTCTCTATTACAAGTTGCAATTTGCAAACATTAATCTATACTATTATATTGCTACTAATAAAATAAATGATTACAATAAAAATAAATAACATGCAAGGTCGTATTTAAAAATTACAACCCTTGAAAAATAGAGAAATAAAAAATCCAATCACATTGGTCTAAAGGACCATGTCATGCGCTATGCAATAGCTCATAAATAAACCATTCAAGAAATAAAATAGATTATGTAAAGACAATAAACAATAAATTTGAATAAATCATTTGCGGTCCAAGGGGCAGCAACCCAGGCAGTGGTAAAAACAATTTACCTTATTTGTTTGTGTGAGTTGCTACATAAATTTCATTAGTTTTAATTAATTTGATTAATTAAAATGATTAATTAATCTGCTCATAATAAAACTAATTAATCACTGCTTAATACTTAAACAAATTTATGGAATTTGCTAATTTGTTCAAAACATATTATTTTTTGTTTAACAATTAAACAAACCCTATAACTTTAATAAATTTGTTCAAAACATATTATCGTATGCTTAGTAATTAAACAAACCACCATGATTAACAAGATAAAAAATAGAATAGTGAATCCTGTTATGTTGTATTAATCATATCAATAACAGATTACGTGAAACAGTAAACGTGTTAATCAAATTAACATTGTAAAAAACGTTTAATCACATTAAACCCTAAAACACATTAATCGAATGAATGCATTATTTTCATTTTTCATATAGTTTGCACAAATTGCCCTTTAACTTTACACTAGATCTTCGAAAATGATTTTCAAATAGTTATATCCATATTCACATATATAACAGTTATACACAAATCAATATCAAATTCAATTCAATCAAATTTGCAAGTGGCTCTAATACCACTGTTGGATTTTGTAGAACATGCATAGCAAAAAATAAAATAAAATTTTTCTACATGTAATCAGCTAAAGATTTATGCTATTTGATTAAATAAAAAAGGAAGATGTGAAAAACTTACCAATCCGGATGAATGATCACAAATTTGTTGGAAGCTAGAGAGAGGTTTTACATTGGTAACACGCAATCTCAAGTTTGGAGTCGGATTTAAATGTCACAAAATGATGATCGCTCTCTACAAGTGTCCACATGAATAGCATATATCCAAAATGCAAGGTGTGCTAGCACTAGGGTTTCTCTCTCTCTCTCTCTCTCTCTCTCTCTATATATATATATATATATATATATATATATATATATATATATATATATATATATA
>CATIWR010282750.1:0-26356 GCA_949677035.1 Omphalea diandra
TGCTCTAATAGCAAAACCAACAGAATAAGCTCTTATTCTCTTGGATTACAATTTTCATCTAAGAGTTCTACCTCAATTACTCCATAATTCTCACTAACCATGTATGATTAACATGTCATGAAAGGTTAATTTTAGTTGAGAGAAAGATAAATTAACTTACCTACTGACCCATAACCAGAAAACCTTAAGCTTCTTATTTAGGCAACTCACTTTTCTCCCTCTCCTCCTCCTCCTCCTTCTTCTTCTTCTTCTTTCTTCTTTCTTTCTTTCTTAGCTCTCATTCTTCTGATGTATTTCACCCTTCTCTTCTCTTACTAGACCCTAATGGTAGAGAATTATAATTTGTACTCTTATTTTAATAAGACAAAAGATTGGGGACTTGATCTTATTGGTTGAAAGTTAAAATTTTTACTTTTAGTCCTTCTTATTCACTCCTTAAGCACTTTCATTCATCTCCTACTCCCTAGGTGCTCCTTATACTCTTAAATAAGCTCTATAACACCATTATTTATGATGCTATAACATGCACACAACGTAAGACAATTTGTCATGCAACTATGTAAACATTACATATATATTCAATTGCCCCAAATGTAAGGGTGCAAGTGTCATCGTTGTGTTTCTCCAATTCACATATCTAAAAAAAATCATTTATCCAAAGCATATATTCAAATATATAACATAATAAAAATACATATAATTTGGGTTGAGGATGTTACACATAGATTAATGTAACATTAATTTAATGCGTCCATCACGGTCCTGAATTGGGTCATGACAAAGTTGGTATTAGAGCCTAGTTCAAGTTTTATAAACTTGCAAAATATAGAACATCATTATTTTACCTTATTAGTCATTGCTTTTAGATATTTGCATTTGTCTATACTCTTTTTGTCCATTCTTATCGTCTATCTTACTCACATCTTTAGATTCTACCACATGAATAGGAATTATGTCTCATAGTAAGAAAACCATAACTAGGGTAGGGCAAAAGTAACTATCACCATAAAGAGTCAAACTACGATTGAGCAATCAGTTCAGCCAGATGCACTAGCTCAACCAATTGAAGCCTTTTCTCAATATGTTCCTTCTGAGGCACCTATTTCCACAAGAGTTATTATAGCAGGCTTAGCTGCAGGATTTTAGGGTGTTAATCAGGCTATTAAGGCAGTCTTTAGGCTGATCACAAATAATCAGCAACAAACTACAGTTGTACTTAATGCTACTTCAACCCATAACATAACTTTGTTTTTGTGTTATTAATGATTTTATTAAGTTTAAATCGAAGAGATTTTCTAATGATGACCCTTTTGCACATCTTATGGACTTTCTCGATAATATGGACTGGTGTTATGAGGTTATGGGTTATAGCAGTTCGATGATGGTACTTTTAATAGGGCATTAACTTGAGGGGGTTAATCATAATTGGTACTTGTCGAAGAAGAATGGTAAAGTTAAGGGATGTCTTCTTTGGCCTGAGTATCGCACTCTTTTCTTAAAATAATTCTTACCTTCGAGTATCATGGATGCGAAACCTAGAAAGTTTGAAGCACTGAAATATAAGGGTATGACAATTGTTGAATATGGGGTAAAGTTCACTAAATTGGCTAATTTTGGCAAACATTTGATTCCTAGTGAGTAGAAAAAGTCATACAGAATTGAGCAAAGACTATGAGATAAGCTAGTTGATTGTATTGTTTCTTTACTTCTTCCTACGTTTGAAAAGGTTATTAATCAGGCTAGACAGATGGAGATATTTGATAATGAATGCAAGACTCTAAGCAACACAAACAACCTAAGAGTGAAGGTAAGAATAACCAGTTTGGCAGAGTCGGCAGTTATAATAAAGGATAAAATAGTTAGGGATCATACCAGGGTAGGCAAGGTGTACACGCATTAGGAGGGATTGGGTTTTAGTATTTTGGAGGTAGATAGAGTTAGGGGTAGTTATCTCATATTGGTGCTACACCCTACAATCAGAGTACTAGCAGTTTCTATAGTACCACATGTCATCACTATGGTAAATCTCATGGTTGTCATCCATGTCATTGAGCAATAAAAGCTTACTTTAGATATGGGCAAATTGTTGAAAGGATTGCCCTTCAAGTGGGATAATACAAAGATTTAGTCAAGCAGCACTTCCAACACCTATTATTTAGGCTCAACCAATTTCGTAGTATGATGGTAGAGGTCAAGGTTATAGTGGTCGTGGTCAGTGGCAGAGGATCTACTTAGGGTTAGGGACTAACATATAATGTGAGAGGATCAGCTAAAGTTTTTGCTATGACCAGCAAGACGCTCAGGCATCTGATCTAATTGTTACAGGTACATTACCTATTTGTTCTTTTGATGCTAGAATGTTGTTTGTTCCTCGCTCCACACACTTTCTTGTCTCTCATTATTTTTGTATGAGATTTGGGAGGTCTCATACACCTTTAAACTATTCTTTATCAATGGCAACATCTTTGGGAGATATTGTGGATACTGATTTAGTATACAAGGATTATGTGGTACTGATTAGGAATAGAGAGTTAGTTGCAGACCTTGTGATTCTAGAGACGCTAGATTTTGATGTCATCTTAGGGATGGACTAGTTAGCTTTTAATCATTCCTCTTTAGATTGCTTCAGCAAAATTGTGACCTTTAGGATTCCTGGTGAGGTAAAGTTTCAATTTTAAAGGATCAGAGTAATGCTCCATATAACCGCATTTTTGTAGTCAATGTAATGAGGTTATTATGTAAGAAATATCAAGGTTATCTTATGTATGTCAGAGATGCTAAAGTATAGGGTGTCGACCTTGAGCAAGTTCCAGTTGTTAAAGAATTTATTGATGTGTTTTAAGACGATTTGTCAGGTTTGCCTCCAGAGCAGGAGATAGAATTTAGTATTGATCTTATTCCTAGAACTAAACTTATATCCATGCCTCCCTATCACATGGTACCTACTGAGCTCAAAGAGTTGAAGGAGCAATTGTAGGACTTATTGAATAAGGGTTATATTTGACCGAGTGTTTCTCCTTAGGGTGTTCCAATGTTGTTTGTGAAAAAAAAGGATGGGTCTATGAGGTTCTGCATAGACTATAGGCAATTGAACACAGTCATAGTGCATACCATTCTAATGTAGAATGGTCGAGTAATTGTTTATGCCTCGCGCTAGCTGAAGAGACATAAGTAGAATTATCTCACTCATGATCTAAAGATGGTGGCAATAGTTTTTGCCCTAAAGATTTGGAGACATTATCTGTATGGTGAGACCTGTGAGATCTTTATAGATCATAAGAGTCTATAGTACATCTTTAATCAATAAGATCTTAAACTTAGGCAGAGGAGGTGGTAGAGCTACTTAAAGATTATGATTACAATATACAGTATCACTCTAAAAAAGCCAATGTCGTTGCAGATGCTTGAAGCATGAAATCTTTTAATAGCTTGGCTCGTATATTTATTGTTAGGAGGCCTTTAATTAGTGAGATGCATCAACTGGCAAATCAAGGAATATAATTGGATACCTTATCTAGAGCTTTCTTAGCTTAATTTTAGGTTAGACCTATCCTATTGGATAAGATAGAAAGCTAACCAACATCAGGTTCGAGGCTTGAATAAAATTATGAATGGTGTTTGCCAAGGTCACAATAAGGAGTTTATAATAGGTAAAGATGGAGTTCTTTGATATGGTTCTAGATTGTGTGTTTTTAGAGTGGAAGGTTTGGTAAAAGAAAATTTGAAGGAAGTACACAACTCAGCTTACACAATGCATCCAGGTTCGACTAAGATATACCATGATCTGAGGGAATTCTACTAATGGATTAAAATGAAGAAGCATATTGCATAGTTTGTGGCTACCTACCTAGCTTGCCAGTAGGTTAAGGCAAAACATCAGAGACCAGATGGATTGCTTAATTAGTTGAAAAATTCTAAATGGAAATGGAAGTATATTGCCAAGAACTTTGTTATTGGTTTGCCACATACTTAAAAGGGCTATGATTCTATATGGGTGATCATTGATAGGCTGACAAAATGTGCTCATTTCATGATTATGTAGGCTACTTACAGTTTCTCACAATTAGTTCAACTGTATTTAGATGAGATAGTTAAATTTCATGGAGTTTCAACCTCTATTGTGTCTGATTGTGGTGCTCAATTTATATCTCAATTTTAGAAGAAATTTCAAGAATCAATAAGGACCCCGTTACATTTTAGTGTTGTTTTTCACCCTCAGACTGACAAAAAGTATGAGAGAACTATTTAGACTTTGGAGGATATGTTTCGTGCTTATGTAATGGATTTTAGGGGTAGTTGGAATGATCGTTCTAAATATTATTTCTTTTTTATTGCATGTGTTAGAAATGATCACATTTAGTTTACATATATTTAATGCATGTAAACTCCATTATTGTTTCTTAAGGGCACCCTTATTATTCTTCTATTGGAACCATTTTTATCCCTTAGAAGCTCAAGCTGCTAATCCTTGAGATATATACATGGTTTACAATAGTTTCATTCAATTACCTTTTTTTTTTTTTCTTTTTGTTTTTCTAATAGAGTTAATCTTTTTTGTTATTATTTTATATATTGATGTAGAATCACTTCTTGAATTATTGTTTTTTTTAAATGATAGTGCTACTAATTTAATTAAAATATAATTAGTGTTTACGTCATATGAGTATGGAATTTGCACCATGTTTAATGGGTGATGTGGGCCTTTTTTGTTCACATTTTCTTCCTTTGATTGGCAATTGGCTATGTTGTGATTTCTGCATCCACTTATTAGAATTAATAACTTATTTTTCCAATATGAATACCAACTATTTCCACATTTCTTTTCTTTGGTATCGAATATATCAATTACTGCACACTTTGTTCCAATTGGTACCAAGTATATCAACCTATACATTGTAATACCATTCCAAGTTTAATATCAATTACTGCAGCACTTCCTTTCCATTTGGTACTAAACATAACGTTGCTTTGTTTTGTTAATTGCTTCTATTCTTTTTCTTGAACCATGTATATAGAGAGTGAGGTAATATCATTCCTCCATTGATGTAAGCATATTCATTCCAAAATTTAGTACAAGAATTTTTCTTTACCTTTGTAATTTAGTTTATACCTATTCTAGATATAGTTATTATTATTAGTATTATTGTTGTTGCTATTGTTTTGGTTTTAACAATTTTTATAATTATTCATCTATGGTATTAATTATTAGATATTTTTCTTTACTTTCTCACTTTTACTCAATTCTTTAAATTTAGTACTTAGTATTTCTTAAATAGGCATCATAGGATAATTTATCTATCATATTATTTTCTGTAGGAAATTTTGATTCTTCTTGTATTAGTTGAGATTGTCTTTTTGTACTAGACTAGCTTCTATCTGGAGTTTTCAATGAGTAATAATTATGGTACATGAAATATGTTTTATCCATCTTTAAACTTCATAGCTTAAAAAAAAAATTTATAAATTTGATAATAATCTTTGAAATATTTTATAAAATACTTTTGAATATGAATGTTTAGTAAACTAATTTTATCACCTGTTTGTAATTATTTATGAATTGTTGGATTAAATATTTATTAAATACTCTATGCATTTAGAGTTCTTAGGCTTTTGGGAATAAACCTTTAAATTGTTTGAAATTTTATTTGTTATTTTGAATATGCAATTTGAGTTTTATGAACTGAATATTTTGAATGTGTTTAATTTAATAAATCGATTTGAAAGTATTTTAATTCTGAATTATCGTTATTTGATTTCTGAGCTACGTTATTTATATACCTATTACTGAGATTTGAATTCCTGTGATTTATTATATTTTGATGCTATTTAGATGAGTTTTAATTTTTAAATAGGTATTTAATATCGAGAAATATGTAATTGTTTATTTGTTTTTTAGGTCTCACCATATGAACCATCACAACAACAGAGTTGCATTACTTGTTATCCTGCATCATAATTCATTAAGTATTGCATTAGAGTTATACACTATATATGTAGATGAGGTGATTTATATATAATTATCTAATAGCACACTTAGCATCTAGGCTTTTGGCAATATAGACTATTATCACACTAAAGTACTATATCGAAATGATTTGATTTGAAAATATTTTGCTGATTTAAATGCATTAAATATTGATTTAAAACCTTTACTAGTTTGATTGTTTAAATTAATTTTTAATTATTTATAGCATTAACATGTTTAGAAATACAAAATATATTGTGAAATTATTCAAGTAATTATCAATTCCTATGTTGTGTGCTACAATTATTATCCACTAAGTGTTAGCTCAACCCACATTCTATTTTTTATTTTTTCAGAATATTAGATATCTATAGTTGGTTCAAGCTTTGGTTTGGTTTTCTTTGGATGATTAATTTTATCCATCTATGACGTTCATCGAGTATGCTCGAACTTCATTTTTCTCGAGCTAACTTTTGTTTTAATTGTTTGAATGATTTATTTGATTCTATTAGGTAGAGACTTTGCAATTTACTTTTGAAATTTTTTTGTTTTATTATTAGTTGTTCAGATTTATTTTTGGATATTTAGAAACTATGTTATTTAAGTTAATAATCATTGATTATTTTATTTCTTTATCATTAGAAATAATTTTATTTCTAGGCTTGCATAGATTAAGATAACATTAATTTATACATTGATCACAGTTTTAAATTGAATCTATGACAATAAGCTTACATAAACGGAAGGTTGAAGGTAAAAAAGGAGGGTAGTATGGACATTTTACATTCATTTAACAGAAAATGAAATGGGAGGATTGGAAAAGTGATAAGACAAAATAAAGAGTTTTTATGGTATTTTTTAAAATATAAGGATGAAGTAGTATATTTTGATAAAATTTAAGGACTTTTTATTTTACCCTTAATTTAATGAATTAGTTTTGTAATAATATAATTTTGTTGATAATATGATGATGAATTGAATTATTTTTGGAAAAGTATCAATTAACAAATTGCAAAATCTCTAATAATTAATTATAGTAGTTGCTCTTATACATATTATAGTTGAAGTCCTTTTATGCAAACTTTATTATTCATACTAAATTTAGCAAACCTGTGCTTTTAATGTGAAAATTATACCTAAAAGTATAATAATTAGGATACAACATCACAATTCTTAACAGGACATTTTGTAATATTTTTATAAATTTATTTGAGATGTATTCGATGCACCATATATCTACTCATTTGAAAACAATAAATTTTTCATTTACAAATAAAGAAAAGTGAAAAAAAATAAAAAAAAAATTATTTGAAGACTAGCACTCACGTATGACTTCAACCATGTTGCAAATGACAACCAAATTTAACATTAACCTTATAATTAGTCATATTTAACTTATTTTACTGCAATAATTTGGCAATGGAAATGCTTAAACAAAATAAAGAACATAGATTTAATAAATAAAGGACTTGAAAGAAGTTTTAGAATTATGCTTGAAACGTACTCAAATTTTGATTACTTTCTCAACATAAGCGTAACATAGGTTTAAGCAGCTTTATATTCTCCATTTATCAAACCACTATAATAGATCGGGGACAGGTGAAAATAAAGAGATTCGCATCAAGCACTTCCCATCATCGTCACGTGACATTTTTGATGTGTTGTGTTGTGTACATATATAGCTCGAAATAAAGTAATAAAAAAAATGATACTTCTTCAATTAAGTGAATATTGCACATTAAACAAATAACAAAAGAATCTAAAATATTAAATAAGTTAAAAAAAAAAAAAAGAAGCATCCATTTGTGAATATAAAAAATCAAAGATACTTAGTTCATTGAATGCAATGAGGCTTAATCTCTATATAAATACGTTAAATCATGACTTTTCATTCGAGACAACTTTTGCTTTCTCATATTCATACATATGCCCATATCAAATAAAGATTCATTATTCTTTTATTAACACTAGATTATATTTTTTTTAGAAAAAAATGTTTCTAAAAAGATTAAAGTGTTTTATTTAAAAACAAACTATTTTAAAATAATATATTTATTTTAAATATAAATAAATTTTCTCATTAAATTTTTTTTTATAAAAACATTTTTCTATCAAGAATGGATTAGATTAAGCCAAAAAAAAAAAAGAATACTTATTTTAATTAGATTCAAAATTTAATCTAAAATGTGATTAAATAAATTTTAAAAGTTCAACTATCAAATAGTACCGTAATTATATCTTAAAATGACTCAATCTTTTACTAATCTTTGGAGTCACTAACTTCGACATCTAGTTAATAATTCTTATGCATAGATAGAGAGTAGTTAAAAGAAAGAAAAGGAATAAAAGGTGAATTGATTATAATTTTATTTGGTTACTTAAATTTTGTAGGAGTAGAAGGGAATGATTCATCTTCATTTTTTGTTCTCCTTGAAAAAGATAAAATTGATTATACTTTAATATGGGTGTAAAAGATTTTAACTCATGAAAAGGAATTAGAATTTATATATATTATTTTTTTTTTATCTTTACATGCACAATTTTAGAATACAAATAATTTAACTTTGCAGTCTATATATCAACTTAAAAGTCTTTTTATCGTCACACATTTCTTATTCTTTTCATTCAATAACTATTTATTATGTAACCAAATATAAGTAGGTAAAAATTATTTCTTCTCTTTCCTTCAATTCTTTTCTCTCCCTTTCAAAATACTTTTCCTATTAAGATGGACATTCAATCAATTCAATTCAAATTGAACTGAATGAAATAAAATTGAATAGCTAAAAATATTTTTAAAAATTAATCAAAATGAATTGAAATATCTATAAAATTGAATCAAACAATTAAATTCAATTTGATTTTTTGATTTGTTTTTGCAAATATCAAGTGTAGTAGAATGTTACTTATTCATGCTGAAATATTAAACAATAATCTAACATATTAAACCAATATATTATTCTAAAATATTATGTAGACAGCAAGACAATTAATAACTAAAAAATTTATAACTAAATTTAACAAAAATTTAAATTATATAAGAGCTAACTAAGAAATGATACACTAATACACAAGTTAACAATATAATTAATTCTAAAAATATAATAAATTAAATCTAAATTACTAACTATAGAAATCTAAATGAATTAATAAAAATATTAATCTTAAAATTAAATTTATAAAAATTAATACTAAAATTTATATAAAAAAATAAAGTTATGGATCAATTTAATCCATATTCAGTCCTATTAATTAGTAAATTACATAAAACTTGAGGAATTAAATAATTAATTTTTCATTTTTATATCTTTTTTTTTTTTTTCTCTAGGCTTGGTTTCGTTCTTTCAAGGCGCTCGCCAAAAAGAAAAAAACAAACAAAATCTAAAGTTGAAAACTATAGAAAAATGAAATCAATCAAATCACTTAAACCAAGAAATAGAAACAATAAATTGGATGAAAGGGAAAAAAAAAAAGAAAGAACTTTTATCTCAAGTAGATGCATGCAAAGCAAAAGTGGCTTTTATCATTTAAAACATGCGAAATAAATATATCCAAATAGAAAAGAGAAAAGAAAAGTTCTTTCATTTTAAATACCTTAAATAGCACATATAAAATGGTGGATCCAAAAATTTTTCAAAATAAAGTTCATATAATATATACTTTTTAATTATTAGTTAATTGTCAATATTTGCGTAAAAAAATTTGAGATAGATGAATACTAATTACTTTTCAAAAACAAAAAATTACTATAAATTATATATATATAATGAACAAATTAAAAGGACAAATTAAAATTGTAAATTATTGAAATAATGAAAAATTGAAAATGAACTGATAATGGAGTATTTAAATACTTAATTCTTCTTTAAATGAGAAATCTAGCAAAACTTGTTTCAAATAAAAAATACAAAAAAAAAAAAAAGGTTTGATTATTGAATTTACATATCAATTAATGATAACTTAATTTAATTAAATCATATTAATAGAATATTATAATAAAAAAATAAATGTATTAACATAGAATGGTGGATGCAAATAAGAATTTGACTGAATGATAAATGAGGCATTAATAATCAATTTAGTTCCTATTGTAAGTATTAATAATTACTATATATGTATTGTCTAAGGCAAGAAAATAAAAACCAAATTAGAGTTATATATATATATATATATATATTTGAGTCAAAATTAGATTAAATTAAATTATAAATTAAAACATACAAGTTATATAGGAATGATTGATCTATTTGTCAAATATTTGATTTGACCCAAATGATTCAAATATTATCTCAACCCATTTATAAAATCAGGTCAAAATAGTTTTGAAATTAAAGACTCGAATTAAGTCAGTTCGAGTTTTGTAAAATTCATCTCAAAACTCAATTTGATTATATATATTTTAAATTTTTCATAATTAATTATTTAAAATTTTCACTTATTTGTCTTTGTTATCTATAATATATCAAAATATAAATACCCCCCACACACATATATATATAATTTATTTAAAAAAGGTGTATAAAATTAAAATTGACTTAAAAAAAAAATGAGATGACGATAAATAGGGTATGGATAGAATGCTATTATATCTTATCTATATTCTAAGGATTATATACTTACACATATCGTACCTGTACCCATTTGGCTAGTAAAGATTAAATCCATCTATACGCTATAAAGTTTTAAGTAGTCTTTGAGTAATTTTGTTATCTAAATGATTGTCAAAATATTTTTAAAATACCTATATAAATTAAAATATAAAGTATATAGTTATTAATTTTTATATAAAGTATATAGTTATTAATTTTTAATCATATTTATCTAAAGTAATATATATTACATTCGAAAAAGCCATATATTAAAAATTAAATAAAAAATTGCGAAAATACTAAAAGAAAAAATTAATAATTTTAAAATCCATTCACTTGTCCAAATGAAATATATTAAATATATTATAATTAATAAATTCAATTACATAATTTTTAATACTATGCATCTAATTTAAAGAGAAAATATTGAAAATAGTTGCTTAAGAATCTCTGTGTCCGTGTGTTGTGTTGCACATGTTTTTTTATTTTCTAGATTTTTAAATTTTTTAATATATTCTTTTTTTATTTAGGTTTTTTTAATTTTTTAATTATTTATAGAAAATAAAATTACAAATGTAACCTTTCAATATATATAAATTGTAATTACATTATTTTGTTATTATAATAATAAATAACATATAAATATAAATAATATAAATATAATATATAAATTATATTAGATTATTATTATAATAATATTATATTACTATTAATTAGAGTAATATTTAATTATATTATTATATGTTTTTTCTTGTCTTTCTTATTAAATTTATATAAACATTTTCACATATAAGAATACAAGAAAAACAAACGATTAGGTAACAATTAGTCTAAAATTCAATGATATTTCAATTATTTTTAAATTTGTTAACTTGTAAATTTAATTATTAACTGAAATGAAATTTACCAAAAAACTAACAAATATTAAATATTATGCAATCAAATACTTATTTTTATAAAGCATGATAGTAAAAGTTCAAATTTTGAGGGCAAAAATACAATTATAGTAATAAGATACTTTTATCTATCGAAGCATGATCAAAATACAACTTGAAACTGAAAAGCAACTCAAATAGTGAGGGGCAGAATAATTTTTTTTATAAAATAGTATCATTCATTCAAATCAATAAGATATTGATATTGAAAAACTATAATTAAACCTGACACACAGATTATAATAATTTATCTTCCTACTCAAGATATTTTCCGTACGACTCCCAAATTATTTTGATGTCATAATATCATTTTGAATAAAAATTCTTCAACAAAATTATCATAGAATCTTAAACAATTATTAATCATATTACAAAGTAGATCAATAGTAATCTAAAATCAACAAATACTGTTTTTCTTCAGTAAATATAAATTAAAACCCATAAAAGAGAAGAAAATACCCATAAAAAAGGAAGAAAAAAATCTCCATAAAAGAGATTAAAACATTTATAAAAGAGAATAACACATTCACAAATGATATAAATCTCCGCATAATGAAAAAAAGAAAAGTAAAAAGACATATCTATTGAAAGAATGACATATCTAAGTTTATTAAAAATAATAAAAATAAAGAAATAAAAGAAAAAAAGGGAGTAACCGATTGGTTAATTATTGACTGCCTCAAGCTAAAACTAATAAATAAAAAAAAAAAAACTTTAGAAAGAAAGTTGAGAGAAAAGGCGTTTTTGGATGAGGTAGAACTATTGGGGCATAAGTAATTTCATTATTCAGTTTATCTATTTTTTTTATATAATATGGACGGTCCTACTTGTTGGATTTCAATAGATTGTAGTAAGGAATTATTATTAAAATTATACATTAATAATTATAATTGTAATAATTTCATTAATTCATTATGTTCAAATTTTTATTAAATTTTACTATCAATTTGTCTATCTAAAATAGAAGTAGATCCAAATTTCTATTAAAAATCATAATAATTGCATTGATGCATTGTTTTTAAACTTCTATGAAAAATCAAATTATACTACTAATCTTTCTATCTAATCCAAATAAAAATAGATAGAAATAGATACAAATTTATATTAGAAATAAAAAAAATCAAATTATACATTGATGCTAATAAAAAATAAAATTATAAATATAACTTTGAATTAAGGGTATTTTAATTGATTCAAAAGTTTTTATCTTCACACACACACACACACATATATATATATATATATATATAGAGAGAGAGAGAGAGAGAGAGGACATAGACATTGGCGATGAACAAAAATTAGACTGAATCGAAAAATTTGACTAAATCGATATTATTTGGTCGGTGTGATTCAAGCTTTCAGTGAAATTCAGTTCAATTTGATTTGAATTTAAAAGTTTGATTTTTTTTTATTTCAGTTTGATTTTTTGCAAAAAATCGAATAAATCTAAATTATTAGTAAAGCAAATAAATTTAAATTGAATTAATTTTAATATATATAATCAAATCAAATCGAATTAAAATTTTATAAACTTAGTTAGATTTGGTTTGTAAATATATAAAATTCAATTTTGTGCCGTTTTTAAAATATAAAATTTAATTTATTTAATTTTAGAAAAAATTAATTAAATAAATCGAATTTACCGAATACTTATTTCTAATAAGTATAGTTTTAAATATGAATAAATTTGATAATTGAGTAACGTATGAATATTGGTAGAGGCAGGTACTCCTTTATCCATATCTTATCTGAATTCAATACTATTTTTTACTGGTATGAATTTACTTATATTCATTACTAATCGATTAAGGTATTATGCAATTTGGTTAGATAAGTTTGGAGTGAGTAGCGCATGATTGGTACATATTTGCACTTGGATCCGGCCCTTGTCTGATCGGTTCGTATATTTAAAAACACTGCTAAAATCCGACCCGCTGCCTAAAAATTTTAAGAGTTAAATGAAATCCAAGCGACAAAGAATCCCCATTTTGAATTCCTCATTCTCATCATCTTCCTAAAGACAGCAACTGAACGCGCCGCCGAGTCACCAGGCGGAGTAACGATCCAGTGGACAAACAAGAGCCGCTGGTGGGCTCAAAGGCGGAGCTGAAACACAAGCAAAACTTGAAAAAGAAAGCGAAATCGGGCGGATTCAAGTCTCTAAACTTGAGTCCCAATGTCTACCAAGGAATCAAGAAGAAAGGCTACCGTGTCCCCACCCCTATCCAACGAAAGACCATGCCTCATCCTCTCTGGCACCAACATCTTCGCCATGGCCCGTACTGGTTCCGGTAAGACCGCGGCGTTCCTTATCCCGAAGCTCGAGCGGCTAAAGCAGTACGTGCAGCAAAGTGGTGTTAGAGCTCTCATTTTGTCTCCTACTAGGGATTTGGCTTTGCAGACCTTGAAGTTTACAAAAGAGCTTGGAAAGTTTACAGTCAGTTTTGTAATTTGGAGGGGATCGTAGTTATTGTTTCATGTGTGTAATTTGGATTGCTATAGAAAGCAGAAACTTGGCCGTTTTATGTTTTTCTTTTATTGGAGGGGCAAACAACAAAAACGAAGGGAAGGCCTTAACATATATACTAGGGATCAATACTAATACTACATTATTATATAATATTTGAAATATGGATATATGGCAAATGAAAAAACAATTCATTTGTATATGAATCGTGATGTTTGGATTAAATGTGGAGTTCATTTTGAATTTGTAGCCATAATAGCTTGTAGCTCTTGTTAGTTTAAAGTGCTTTTGCAGATTCTATCAATTTTGGTAGAAATTAACTCAAGCATAACCAATTCCTTAGAATTTATAATTTTGGATTCTGAATGAATTCTTTGACACATCAAGCATGACGAATGTGGATGTGGATTTGTGAATGAATTTATAAAATTTTCTGGAATTTATTTATACTAAACAAGCTTCTAGTAAATGTACTAGTGCCAGCTGGGTCGTTAGCTGCAGTATGAGTTGAGTCCTTTCATTAAATTCCACAGGCTTGTAAAATTTTAGTTCTTGTATATCTGTTGCAGATCTTCGTACTAGTTTGTTGGTTGGTGGTGATAGCATGGAAAGTCAATTTGAAGAATTAGCACAGAATCCAGATATAATAATTGGAATGCGTGGTAGGCTTATGCATCATTTGTCTGAGGTTGATGACATGTCTTTGTTGACAGTGGAGTATGTGGTTTTTGATGAAGCTGACAGTCTATTTGGAATGGGTTTTGCAGAGCAGTTGCATCAAATTCTAACCCAGTTGAGTGAGAATCAACAGACCTTGCTTTTCAGTGCGACTTTGCCTAGTGCCCTTGCTGATTTTGCCAAGGCTGGTCTATGAGATCCCCATCTTGTTCGGCTTGATTTGGAAACTAAAATTAGTCCTGATTTGAAGTTGATATTTTTCACCTTACGTCAGGAGGAAAAACATGCAGCATTACTGTATTTGGTCGGGGAGCATATTAGTTCTGACCAGCAAACTTTGATATTTGTTTCCACGAAACATCATGTGGAGTTCCTTAATATTTTGTTTCGAGAAGAGTGTATTGAGCCTTCTGTATGCTATGGTGATATGGATCAAGATGCTCACAAAATTCATATATCCAGGTTCAGGGCACGGAAAATATGTTGTTAATTGTGACAGATGTAGCTGCTAGGGGCATTGACATTCCATTGCTTGATAACGTCATCAACTGGGACTTCCCCCTCACTCCCCAACCAAAAATTTTTGTCCATCGTATAGGGCGAGCTGCAAGGGCAGGTCGGACTGGTACAGCTTTTTCTTTTGTGACATCTGAAGATGTGCCTTACCTTTTAGATCTTCATCTATTCCTTTCAAAACCAATCAGGGCTGCACCTTCTGAGGAAGAGGTTTTGCAGGACATGGATGGAGTGATGAAGAAAAATGAGGAAGCAGTTGCTAATGCGGAAACTGTTTATGGACGTTTCCCTCAAACGGTTCTTGATCTTGTCTCAGATAGAATTCGAGAAATCATTGATTCATCTGCAGAACTGACTTCTTTGCAGAAAACCTGTACTAATGCTTTTCGTTTGTATACAAAGACAAAACCCCTACATGTGAAGGAGTCCATTAGAAAAGTGAAAGATTTACCCGGTGAAGGTCTACATCCAATATAGAACAATGTTCTAGGAGTTGGTGAATTAACTGCACTAGCATTTTTCGAGCGCTTAAAAGCATTCAGGTAAGCCTAAGATCATTTTAAAAAAATAACAATAAATAATGTTTCTGTTACTGCATAACTTGTAACCATGCAATGCCTATCTATTATGTTTTCAAAACTACATAAGTTTAATCATACAATGCCTCTTTTTAACTAGACCCAAGCAGACTAAACTCGAAGCTGAAGGTGAAGCTGCCAAATCAAAGAATCTGCGGGTAACTTGCGCTATTTTTAACTTTGCTAGCATGTACTTAGAGAATGTAAAGCCTTGATTTATATTTGAAACCATATGCATTCTCGTGCTATTCAGAATAAGTTGAAACCACTATTTCCTATCATTTATTGATATTTTGTATACAAATACAATTTTTTAAATCTTAATTCATTATTGTGTTGCATATTCATTTTGTTTTCATCATAGAAGCACCAATTTTACTTGGTCTTTTGGATCATCTTAAACATTTTGGAGAATCCATTATGTTCTCCATTATTTTGTTGCTTACTTTAACTTGTAACTTTGAATAGCCTTTTTTAAAAAAAATTAATCTTCATCATTTTAAATTTAATTTACAGCCTTCATATTTATATTTTAGTGTTTATCTGCTTTATTGAGTTTTGCTTTGATGTTATGGTTCTTTGCAGGGTCCTTCTGGTCAATGGGTTGATGTAATGAAGAGAAAAAGAGCTATTCATGAAGAGATCATTAATCTGGTGCATCAGCAACGGACTAGCAAGAATTTGGAAAAGGTAAACATTATTATTTGCAACTTGAAAAGCAGTCATAATCTACATTTGCACTTTATTTCGCGTTGGAGGTTTCAATTTGAAGAAACAGTGAATCACTACCTTAGATTCCGTGTCATATGATATTTACATGCCATATCCTTTCGTAGTCATTTGCCTGAAGAAAACAGCTTTAACGAATGAGTGCAGGGATGCGTTCATTTATGAGAGGTTCCATAAACTTGATATTTTTCTTTTGAAGTTCCAAGAGCAATAATATTGAAGTATAGCATTTTTCATATATATTGTTGTTTTTGTTGGGGTAACAGGCAACTCGACCAGTTATTCCTGTTTAACTTTTCTCTTGGCCTACAATTGTGGGCCTGGAATCTTCACTATCCAAACCCTTGCTGTATAATGTATGTTCGGGCTTTGACTTTTAATTCTGCAGTGGTGATTGCACTTCTTTTAATTTATAGTTTTTTGCCAGTTGACTTATTTGTGGTGTTGGGATGTGGTATGCATAAACTTGCTTGATATTTGTTGATTGTTGCTTCATTATTGTTTCTAATGTTTTTGGTAGCTGCAGGAAATTGAATCTGAAATTACTTCAAATGGAAACGAGGCAAAAGGTTTGTTTCTGTCCTATATATGCCTTATTCTCTATCATTAATTAACATTTTTATATTGAAATACAGTTTCTTCTTATAAATGGAGAATTTTTTTTTCTTCTGATAAAAGTTATTGCTTTATTTTGGATTTTTGAAGTTCGTGGTTCTAAAAGGAAGGCAAAGAATTTCAAAGATGAGGAATACTATATAAGTTCAGTACCAATGAATCATGTATGTCGTGGCACCTAATATATCCTCTACTGTTAATTCATCTAGTAACTTTTTTTTTTTAATGCTGTAAGCTGTCAAATGGATGTTTACATCTAGTATGGTTTGTTTATTGCATGTGTAAATTTGCCATTGACACTCTGAATAAGATGAGAAAAATGTGCTTCCACATTCTTCCATTTGTTTTAATGACTGAAGACTCTTTGTTTTGATCTCATTACTGCTAAAATTTAGTTCTTTTGTGAATAAATTTATTTTTCTTACTGTAGATCAGGAATTTTGGCTAACTAACTTGACTTGCATTACTCTCAGCATACAGAGGCAGGCCTTTCAGTGAGAGCTAATGAAGGCTTTGGATCAAATAGGTAAACTTTTATTATGTATGATATCATCAAGTTCTGTTGTATGCACAAAGAGATGTGGCATGATCATTTGGTAATATATTGCTTTTTCTTTCACACTAATTGAGGGAAATTATCTTATTAGGTTGGAATCAGCTGTCCTAGATCTAGTTGCAGATGATAGTGAGGGCATGCAGAAACAGAAAGCTATATACCATTGGGATAAGGTACTTGAAACATTTAAATGACGATATTTATGTATTTGTTTTGTACAAAAAATTTTCTTTATAATTCATGATGAATCTATATGGTGGCAGAGAAGTAAAAAGTACATCAAACTGAACAATGGCGAACGTGTTACGGCTAGTGGAAAGGTACTCTTTTGACTATGGAAATTTGTTGGAAAATGCATGGCATATATATTGTATATGCTTATTCCTTTTTTCCATGTCCTTTTTTTCAAGTTTAATGTACCTCTCTATGTATGAGGGTGAGGCTTGGCACGACTAATAAAGGTACTCCTTTGGTTACCTATAGGTCAATGCTTGGAGGCATTAAAAAAAAAAAAAAAAAATTATGGCAAATTGCAAGGGGCACCTACCCAGCCCCAGCTCTTGCCCCTGCAATAGCCAAGGAGAACTTCGTGCAATGTGTATAGTTTAGGCAAAAGCTATGCTTTCCCCTCTAATAGAACTTTAAGATTGTTCATTGTTGGCGCAAATTAATCTGTTAAAGTCAGGATACACCCTGCCTTCTACTTCCCCATAGATGTCCTGCCTGTTGTGAAGAAGCTGAAAGTAAAATTTGCAACTGCCTGTGTTGTTTGAAATGATACTCTGGTTAATTGATCAATGATATATACACACAGACACATTATTGTCACTAAGGGTTATCAATATGTGAATGGTTGCAAACAAATTAATTGCCTAACACCTTCAAAGTCTCTCTTCCTATTCTATTGTGTCAGCTGTCAGGTTGGTTTATTTTAACTCTTCTGAATGTTATTCACCATTGATGTAGTCAAACAAGTAATGTACCACTTGGCTATGCAAGAAACATTTTGCTTTTTTTTTTTTTTAACATCCAAATAGGCATATCATGTCCCAGCAATTGAGGCAATCTTTTTTTTTTTTTGGAGAAATATATTTGATGTTGTTTTAGATTGCATGAAATTAAAGTTATCTTTGGATTTTGAAAACTAATTTTTTGATGACTTGTCATGTAGCATAATACACTCGATTCCTCTTATGGGCCAATATTATGCCCCTAAGTTCATCTCCATTGTAATTATTTAATTCTACCAAATGATGTGCCTGTTTGGTTATTTTGCTTTGTTCTTCTGATGGTTGTAGATAAAGACAGAAGGTGGTGCAAAAATAAAAGCTAAGAGTACTGGGATATACAAGAAGTGGAAAGAACGGTCACACAAAAAAGTCTCTCTTAAAGGAACTGGCAATGAAGAGAATGCTGAGCAACCTTCAAGCTTCTCAGGTAAATCTTCTTAATATTGATGTTCCTTTTTAGTGTCTTTTGTGAACATTTCTCTTAAAGTTTTTGAGATTTATTTTTTTCACATTTTGTGGTATTCATTTTCATTATTGGAAAGATTGATCAAAGGTTTTAGATGTATTACTTCATCAATGGGAGAGTAAGAGGGAAGGGAAAATATATGGGAAGGAGTTCTCGCGAAACTATAATATTTGTTGCTTCTGGAGGGGAATGGTAATAGGCAGGAAATGTATTTGGTGATATTCATCTCTTCTTTTTGCATTCTCTCCCTTCCTTTCCATGCTTTCCTCCCAATCAAGCATGATGTGGGAGAAATAACTTCAGTTCCCATTGATATCTCTTTCCTCATCCCCTCTTTCCTAATTTCCTATGAATAGAGAGTTAAACAAACTGTAGTTCTCATTATCCTTAAATTATTCTGATCACATTTAATGATTATCGGTGTCCATGTACTCGCATCTTTCTTCATCTTGGTAACTTGCCTATAGTGGTTTGTTGTTGGCTGTTGCCAACTTCTGATGCTGGAAATTAACAGTTCATCCCAATGATGTTTTGTTTGCAGGAGACCGTCAATTTCAAGGAAATAATAGAAAATTTAAAGGGAGCAAGCATTGGTCTATACCGAATGCTAATGTACGTTCAGAAATTAAAGATCCTGAACAAGTTCGTAAGGAGAGGCAGAAGAAGGCCAACAGATTTTCTCTTATGAAGAACAAAGCAGCTGCTGGGGGTAAACAAAATGGTAAAAATGGGAAGAAAGGAATGGGAAAGAAGTAAGGGTTTGCCAGGTTTGATGCTTCTTGGATTGATGGGGAGCCCCTCAGAAAAAATTGATACAAATAGAAGAGGGGGAAAGCAAAGAATACTTGCTTTTCTTCCGTTGCTTCACGATCTGACACTGAAGTCCTGAGAAGAAAATTGAAATCAGGCTTCATAAAATTTTGACTTTTTCAAATTCATGTGAATGCAATTTTTATTGCGTCATATTTCTAGGCCTGACGACCCATATATACCAATATTTCTGTAGTCGCTTGGTTATGTTTGTGCAGCTGTAGCAACACAGAATTCATTGTCAAAATCTTGTTACCAACTCTGGGAGCTTCCTCTGATGATAACATCTTGTGTTCTTATATTTAAAGGTTTGTTTGTTTGTTTTTAACAACGGATGTTATTGTTCCGATTAGGGAGCAACCTTAGCAAAAACAAAGCGTCTTCAAGCCTCTCAGGTTTCAACATCATTAAAAGGTGCATGTGGGATCTATTTCTCATAAGCTCGTTGTGGATTATCTTTAAGCGGATTTGGTTAATATAAATCGGTATTGCAAAGCTTTTTAAAGCTATTCTTTTTATAGGATTAAATATTATGACTCCCTTGGATCTTTTTCATAATCCTACTTTTTATGTATAAATAATATTATATTTAAACATTTTAATATGTGAATTCCATTAATTATTTTATTCTTCTGTTAAAATTGCTTTAAATCATTATGAAAAGTCTAAATATTTCTCAGAGATAAAAAAACGCATCTCTTCCAACATCCATTTCACTCTTCTTCCATGTATGCACACATTACTTACCAATGTGGGAAGAAGAGAAGGCCAGAACTCGAGTTCTATTGGTGAGTCCAATCAACCAAAAAAAATAAAAAAAGTTGATTTAAGGTCTCCTGAAAAGAGCTACTGTTATATTCCTTTAGAAGTCGAAAGTCTCGTTGAGAATGAAAAGGAAAAAAAATATATGCAGCTCGGAACCAAGAATGGGCCTAGCAGATGATCGATCTTTATTCTCAAATAGTTCATTGGTCTTACTTTTTCTGTTCTCAGTCTTTGCCCTTGAAGATCCTTCCATTGGTCGCCTTTATCTGTTTTTTCAAGTATAAAAACACCAATCCTTCTCGTCATTATCGTCAAATGCTCATAAGCATGTGAGCTAGAGCGTCAAGTTCTTGGGGTTTTTAAAAATCTAGTTACTAATCTGGCGCTTCGTGGTTTGTTTAATATTTCTATATTATTTTTACTTTATATCCTACACGAGAGTGGGTTAATAAGGTTCAAAGATAAAATAAAAATTAATGTAAATATTTAACTTTATTTGAGAGTATAATTTTAAAGGGAATGAAAGATTAATTCTTTACATCTTTTAAACTCCTAAATCAATTTTTTTTTTTTAATTTTCAATTTGAGGGATAGACAATAGAATAAAAATGAGTATTAAAAATAAGATATATTATAAGATAAATATAAACTTGATAGTATCTAATGCAATATTTTGTATCTTGAATAAAATTGTCAATTTGATATTTTTTTAATTAATTTTTCCTCATATTTTAAAATTAAAAAACAAGGTTAATATTATTAGTTCTTTTAAATTCATATTATTTTTTTAAAACATCTATTTCGTCACTTCTTATTTCATTCTATTACTTCACCATTATTAACTTTTTTTCATCACCTCCAAAACTCTCATATAAAACCTTACAAATTTTAAATTAATTTTATATTTTACTAATTTTAAATTTTTTTATAATTTACCATGAATTTTTGAGATATAAATTAATTAACAAATCCTTATTAATTGATTTTAATAATTAAATAAAATATTGAAGCAACTTTAAAAATTTTAAATATGTGATCCATTAACTGTAAAATAATATACCTTAAATATGAATTGATAATTAATTATTGAAATATTTTTTTTAAAAAAACTAAATTATGCATTTCATTTAAATAGCGTTGAAATCATTGTGTATTTTTCATAAGATTACTAAAAATATTCATTTTATTTATGTAGGAAAAAATGCAAAATTTTAATTATTAAAATAAATAAATATATTTTTTTAAGACATCAAGAGTTTTATTTAGAAAAAATCATTAAATAATGAGTTAATTTTTTATTAAAAATTTAAGAGCCAAACATAAATAATAACTAATAAATATTTAAAAGTTTTTAATAACATGCTATATGTCAAGTTATAACTCTTTTTTTGAATGATATATCAAATTATAAACACATGTATCAACCAAAAAATATAACTTCTCTTTTGTTTTGACTATTATATACAAATATTAGATCATGTAATTGATGTCTTTAGTAACTATCATCATATGGTAAAAGAGGTTATATATTCACGTTTACTTTTTAAAAAAGCAGTTATATAACATAGTTTTATATTTTTTGAAATAAATTATTAAAATCTTAAAATTAGGAACATTTTTAATTTTTATTTTGTATTAATAAAATGCATGTATTTTACAATTATTTACAATATGATTCTCGGTCAAATTTCTTAATTTTTTATTTAATTGAATCTTTCAACTTTTTAATTTGACTAATAAAACTCAAAATTAATTTTTGGTCCTCATTAGAATGACAGTTTAATATTTTGGGCTATTTAAATCTTATATTAAGTCAAGCAATACAAAAAATTATTGTTTATTTTTATTTAAAAAATTTATAATTTCTAAAATAATAAAAAATAAAATTCCATTTTAATGAAACTTGAGCAAAAAATAAAATCACTAAAATTTTTTAGTCTATAAATTTTTCAATACAAATAATATAATGTTTTTATAATTTATTAAAATTAAACTATAATTTTTTTATTTATTAAATACTTAATATTCAATTATTCTCAATAATTAATTTAAATAATATATTTTACAAAATTAAAATGATGGGCAATTCAACTAAACTCAAAGTCCTAAAAAATAACTGAAAGTGATCCCATTTTTTCCTGCACCTTAACTCAATTCAACTCGTTCATAATCTCAAGTAACTCGATCTGAATTTGTTTTAAAAAAATATGATTCAAAATCAATCTAACTCGAATATGATTAAACTTAAAATTTCGACTCTGACTCTTTTACCACTCCAAATGTTGATGTGATATTTATTATTTTTAAAATAAGAAACTATTCTACAAAATGAAGAGTTTTCCATTCAAAGATATTATTAGGATAGAGGTAATAAATAGATTAAATCTAATTTTTTAAATTAATTTAATTTTAAATTATATTTTTCAAATAAATTTGAATTGTGTGATTTTAGATTGTAGGTCAATCGTGTTAAGTTATTAAGTCAAAGGTATGAAAAAAATTTAAATCATTTTTAAATGTTAAAGTAGGTAAAGTTACTTGGATTTTTAATTTTAAAATTAAAAAATATTATTTTAAATATTCAAATAAAATTAGATATTTTAATAATTTAAATTAGATCAAAATCATATTAAATTAAAATTAGATCGATTTGAATTCACCTACAAATTGAGTTAAGGTCAACTCGAATTTGATTTAAAAAATTTTTGATATTTCAAATTTGAATTATTTTAAATTTCATGAAATCATTTTTTTATGAATGTGTTCAAATTAATTTTTGGAGTTGAATACAAAATTATATACTCGAAAAAGAAATAGTTCACAAAACGATAATATGTAAAAACAAAAAAAATAGTAATTTATTATAAAATAAGAGTAGTAAGTTAATCCAATAGTTGTAAGCCAAGTGGTGAAGAACCATAGAGGCATCGCACGTATCAGGAAAAGCGGGAAGTGTACTAATAAGTACTAATTGCTTCTCTTAGGTTTATAATAACGTTAACTTCCCTTTGTTTCTTCTTCCGCGCCGCACACCTCAACGTCCACACTTTACGACTCACTGTCTGCTGGTACACTTATTTCTCCACACCTACAAACTATTAAGCTCTTCCCTTTGTTTTACAGTCTTCTGCTTCTTCTTCTTATGTTCAACTCTTGCCTTTCCTTGTCATTTGTTTCTTTCTTGATGGGGTTGATTGTTTTTCTAGAGCTAAGAATGCATGTTAAATTTTCTAAACTAGCTTAATCATTTGTTGCGATATGTTTGTTTAATACGTGTGTTTATATTTGTGGAATGTAATAATTTGACCTTGTTAACAATGGAGAGTTTGTGAAGTTCATTTCTTTGTATGTTCAGTTCAAAATTTTGCTTTTTGGGTTGCTGGGTTATTTTTGTATGCTGTGAAATAATTCTGGTAATGCTTGAAATTATTGTTATTGAATTCTTGGTTATTTTTTATGCTTTGATGATGGGTTGTACAAAGGCTGGTTCTTGAAGTCGACCTGTTTGTGGTTTTTCTGAAAATCAGAGTTTTTGGAAATTTGTATTTACTTTTGGTTTGAGAAGTAATTGTGGGAGTTGGAGCTTGAAGCTCAACAAAGTTTCAATATACTGTGCAATTATAGTTTTGCTATTTCTCTTGTCCTTTTTTGATGGTTTATTTTGATCAGTTGGCCCTTACACTTGTGCAATTATATATGTTGTATTTTGTGAAAATTCTACGTTGTAAGGAACAATGTTTCCTATTGGAGTGCTTGTTACATGCTCTACCTGTTTCATTTTACATGCTCTACCTGTTTCATTCGCATGTTTCAAAAAAGAATTTTGTCAAATTTGGCACTTCTGCCCTGTGGATGGCACATATCTGGGCGTGTCAAATGAGTTCTGTGTTCAGCATGGGTAAAATTGTTCTTAAGAAGCATCCTTGCTTCTTCTGAAACTATATCCGTAACACCTGTATAAAAATACTAAATAAAATATATATTATCTGGTTTTGCATCATTGTTCTTAATCTATTCCATTTTCTGGAATAATTTGATACTTAAGTTAGCCTTTATTTATTCGGGAAATCAGTATACATTAGTGATCAGTATTGGCACCTAGCAAGGGTAGAGAAGAAATAATAATGTTCCAAGATGCTGGGGCATCACACCTCATGGCATGATAGCTAAACTCCACAAAAGTGTTGAAGTGGGTTGGGGGCTCAAACTCAAGTCCCTGTGTTCTCTTTTTTGTGATGATAAGGCTAGCCCGCTGGATGTAGTTTTAGGGGATTTAAGTGGGTACAAATTCTTATAGATTCTTATTTATCATGAAGAAAACTATGCACTAGTGTTAATCTTTTGTTTTTCAGAATTATTTGGGCCTCAGCTTTTGGTATTATAGATTTGTTTGTTCTAAGTTATTTTCTCTGATTTCCTTTAAACTTTGAGTTTTCTAAGCATGCAATAAGTAGTTCAATTTTCATTTTCTGAAAGATTATCTTTTGTATTAATAATATTTGGAGAGGTTGTTAGTTTGGAACTAGTTGCAGGGTTGTGATGTCATTGGTGATTATTTTTCTCTAAATGAAGTGGGCCCTTCAATTATGGAAGATGACTTCACTATTAAAGTGCTTTCTACTTAAAAATAAGCTACTCAAGTTTTGTATTTCTATAGGCTAGCAAAGAAGCTACGAGGATCATTCTATCTTCTCTTTGCTAGCAATCAGAAACAGAATTATCTCTTAGGTTTTGTCAGAAGTGTAATACTGTTGATTCTATTCTTGCAAGACACATTGAATTTACCAAATTGGGCACTTTGATGACATTAATGCCTCACTCTTCAGGTGTTCCACAAAGTGCAGCTTTAAAACATTAAACTCATTAATGTGATCTATAATTAAGATATCCTGGTTAAAATGGGATTTGAGTGAATAATGAAGTAGACAAAAGAAATCCTTAAGAGACATATGTTTGATTATCACGTTCAACATGAGGAAGGTCTAGGTGAAATTTTGTAGATCTAAATTTGAAGTGAATCACTTGTTTATTCCAAATAAAGTTCTGGCTGCCATTGATTTCCCCTCAAATTTTAATTAGATCCTGTTCTTCTTCCTTTAAAAAAAAAAAAAAAAAAAAAAATTCTGATTCCACTTTAAAGATTGGACTACATATGTGATTCTTTTGTTCTGGATTGAACTGAAACAGTTCATTCATTGTCACTAACATAGGATGGTTCAATCTCCTATCAGGTTAACTACACGGATCTTACAATTTTATCTGGGCAAGTTGAAGCATTTGATGGATATTGATTCTTTGCTTTTGGCCCAGATGGTACAATGCCTCCTGCACAGCCAATAATGGATACTGATCCAGACTATAAAGTATATCATTCTACAAAAGTTGAAGTCGATATAGATTATGAAGGTATCTTGGCAAAATCAGATGTGATTGCTACCTGTGGCGAAAAAGTCTACGAGAAAGATACTTTGTTAGCTGAACAAACTAAGCATATGGACGCTGAGGGTGTAGAAGTTGACATAGTTACATGTAAAAGTATTAATGAGATCAAATCTGTCGACACTGCAGATCCAGATGCCACTGAATATTCAAGCTCATTTGCCAATACTTTTTCTGATACTGAGAAATGTTCTGGAATAAGTGAAACTGAAGTAGAATCACAATTTTTTGATGACAG
>CATIWR010282757.1:0-35987 GCA_949677035.1 Omphalea diandra
GCTACTTTTGGTTCTGATGTGAGATTATGCATCTATATCTAATTGACGGATTTATTACTGGTTTTATAATACTTCACCAAGGTCAGATGGGAAAAGAAAAGGAGCCCAAGCGCTTGCTCAAAGCACTGGAGGCAGTATGCACGCATACTATAATGTCAGAATGCTTGGATTTCAAGACACTCTATGTGATGATAGAGGTTTCCATTTCTTTAAGGATTGCTACATTGAAGGAACCGTTGATTTCATTTTTGGAAGTGGGAAGTCCATTTATCTGGTAATAAACTCACCATTAAATCATTTTTTTAAAATATTTATTCTATTTAATATAAACTCTTTTATAAACGTAGAATACGAAGTTACATGTGTTGGCAGAACAATGCCAAACAGTGATAACTGCACAAGCAAGGGAAAATACTGGACAAGATACTGGTTATTCATTTGTACATTGCAGCGCGACTGGAACAGCAAAGGGGGCATACCTGGGCCGAGCATGGATGGAAGCACCTAGAGTCGTCTTCGCCTATAGTAAAATGGATTCGGTTGTCAATCGTGAAGGATGGTCGAGTAATAACCACCCTGAACGAGAGAAGTAAGCACTTTTTAACTTCAATTTTTTTAAAACTCATCAATTGACCAACATCTTTTAGTTTAATCTCTAAGTTTCTGAGATTACAGAAAGTTATAACCCTTTAATATGGATCTAATGAACATTGCAGGAAAGTTACATTTGGAGAATTCAAGTGCTCAGGACCAGGCGCGAATCTAAGTGGGCGTGTCAAATATAGCAAGCAGCTAGGTTTTGCGGAAGTGAAACCCTACATTATTCTTGGATTTATTCAGGGTTCTAAATGGCTTCTTCCTCCTCCAAAATTGTAAAGAGTTTACTCATTTATTATGAACGTATGCAATGAGGAGTAGGTCTGCATTGCCCATGCACAAATTCTTAGCTATCATGGCTGGCAAAGTTGATCCTTATGGTCTGTATTACTCATGGCTCATGGAAGCCTAATCATCTTCCAATTTGTGGTTTTTTTAAGACAAATATTTACAGGCTTTTAGATAGACAAACCAGCAGATCGCTGCAACAAACATATCTGGAAATTCATACGTGTATAATTTTTCCCACTTAATTAACATGTGTTTCGTGTGATTATATATTTATGACTCTTAATTTATGAATATATTTATTTTCTGAAAAATGTATAAACATTGTTGTAAAAGCACAAATATAAGGAAAAAAATTAAATATCATTTTTATAAGATGGTATAGCTTATAAATTAAGAATTTTTTATATCATGTCTTTGATTAACTTGAAATCTTATATACATCTTACATTTTGATTTCTATTGAGATTTTAATTTGAAACATTTTAACTCTCGACAGAATTCGAGTATCACTAAATTGAAAATTCAGTTTAATTCTTCCGAATCCAAAAAAAAAAAAAAAAGCAAAGAAAAACTATGATCGAAAAACAACATGAGCCCTAAAATTAAAGCTGAGGAAGCACAACAAACTTGCAACAAATGAGAAACAAGTGAATGCGAGAACTCTTTATAAATTGTTGTTTAATTTGTGAAAGATCTTAACAAGTAGCCCGGATTCAATACTGACATTGGAGAATAGCAAGAATTAATTTTTATGGACAAATGGAAGAAATTATAAGATTTAATATCACAGAATGCCAGTTTCGTAACTTCAGATAAATTTCAAAATGGCATTTTGAATATATATATATATATATATATATATATATATATATATGTGGGTTACACGGATTTAGATCAGATTAATTTCAGATCGCATCATTTTCATGTTTGATCAATTTTGGATCACATCTTTTTTGAGCAAGTTCATATCGAGTTAGGTCATTGATCAAGGTCTCAAGTAGCATCATTATAATTTTAATTTTTGTAGAAAAAGAAACTATTTTTTTATTTTTAAATAATTTAAATCGGACGTTGACCTATGAGAACGGATTTGATTGAAAAATTTTCAAATTAGATTTTAATCATTTGAATTTCTTTTCAAGTCAAATTGAGTTTGAGTCAAATTTTTTCAAGTGAATTTCGAGTCAATACCTTTATAAATGATAAAGTAAATTTTGTATTTTAGAAATATAACATGAAACAAATAATAACTAAAAACAATTAAAAGAATTGGTAAATAAATTTCAAAATAATTTAATAAGAATATTATGTATGGATTAAAAATATATTAAAATAAAAAATTTTAAGTTAATCCTTTTCATCAGAAAAACTGAGAATTGTTTTCTAACTTTTTGTACTATAAAATAAACACTCAATTAAATCAAGAGTGAATTATTTTTAAAAGAGGTACTACAGAATAAAATTTAAAATAAGTATATCATTATCTTCTCATAATGTTTTGTTCAAAAGAGAAGACTATTACTATACTTATATTTTACCAATCTACTAATTGTTCTGCATCTTTCTTTTAGGGGATGTTTTATTGTAGAATTTTACCATTTTTATTCAAAATGATTTTTTTAAAAAAATAAATTTTTAAGTAATTTCATAAATATAAAATTTTATCTTTTATTGGATATAAAATTTTCTGAAAATTTAAAATTAATATCTTTGATTTGTACATAAAAAATTAAAAAATTAATTTAGATTATTATCATGTCTTTAGTACAAATGCATATTTATTTAATTAACGTACACAGAAAAAAGTATTATGCAATGGATTTGTCATAGTGTTCAATCTATTATATAATAGTAATGTATATGAAACCATTAAATTTACAATTTAATTTTTCAAAAAAAATTATATAAAATATAATTGTTATTTGATTTCATGATTATCCTTTGTCATGATACTCTACGAGTGAGAAAACAGTTGGTTCGGTTAATTCAGTTTGATTTTTTACTAAAATCAAATAAACAAAATTTTATATATTTAAAACCGAACCGAATCGAATCAAAATTTTGAAAAAATCAAATTAATCAAACCAATTACACCGCAATTTATGTGCCTATAAACCAAATCAAACCAAACATATAAAATTTGATTCGATTCGATTTGATTAAATTACATATATTTTAAATCTGATTCGATTCAAATTAATTTAATTTATTAATAATTTCGGTTAATTTGATTTTTTCGGTTTTTTTATCTAAGAAACCAAACTAAAAAACAAAATTTAAAATTAAGCACAAATCAATTTTATGAAAGGTCAAATCAAACCAAATCAAACAAACTTGATTTAGCCGGTTTTTCCGTCCGATCTGTTTTCGCTTACCCCTGGATACCCAAACAATCAAGCTTCATATGATTCTATAAATGAAATATAATTCTCAGGATTTTTTTTTTTTTTGCCAATAATATGTTATAGTATGTTAACATAAATTTAATGATGATGCCTTCTATTTGATCTATATAAATAATTTAAATGTTAAATAAATCAAAAATTTGTGCTTAAAGTATTATAATTATTATTATTATCTATTTTAAGATGTAATCGATTTTACGCAAGGCTGAATTTGCAAGCTTGTATATTTATTATATTAAACTCGGCCTAGACATGAGGTATCATGCCCAACTGGTCCAAATCCAAAAAAGGAGAATTAAACTCTGCCTAGACGTGAAGTATCATGCCTAACTGGTCCAAATACGAAAAAGGAGGAGAATTGCAGTAAGTTGACAGCTAGCATAAAATTTTATTGAAACTTAAATATGGATTTCGGTAAATATTGAACTAAACGTTAAAGCATTCTTCACTTGCGACACACTACATCGAAGTCTGGGTGTAGTGAGAAATGGACAAGGGTGCAGGACATTCTCCAAATCTATAAATTAATAACTTCACCTAATTAATAAATTAGTGTGCAACAAATCATGTTAATATAGAGAAGTCTGTATTTACATTAACTGTGAAGGAATACAAATGCTTCATAAAAAAGAAAAAAGGAAAAAAATAGTTGAGAAACAACACATCATAATTAGAAAGCCACAATAGTTGGAAAGCTGATTACAACATATTTAGCTCTATAAGATTGCAAACCCCATCATGCCAAGTCAGCAACCAAATGAAGCAGACATGATACAACAAAAATGATAGACTGAAAAGAAATACCATAAATATTAAACAAAATGTATTAGCAAGACAAGCAGAAAACGATCGATTTGTCAACGTCTCATCGTATCATTTCAAGAGAAAATAGTTGTCTAATAATCCTACAACAGGTTGTTGACTAGCATGTTAATAGACTCGATTTCCATGAAATATATTTTACTAAAGTTTTACATTCACTTCTGCTGACAAAATACAACATTGGAAATATATTTACTCCACCAGTTGTCATAAAGCCCATTACTTGGACGTCCAGTAATTTAAAATCTCACTTCTCAACTGCAAAATTTACATGTTATATGCGCATCAGTTAAAATTCTAACCTGTGAAAAACAGCCATTAAAAGTAAGGGCACCATATGAGCTTTCAGAGATATTTTTCCTAGGGTAATGTCTCCAACATACTTTGTCGGAACCAGAACAATAACCTCCACATTATTAACACTATCCTCTTATGTAAATAAAACAAAGGACCATTGCTTTCAATTTTTTTAAGTCATTCAACTATTATTTCTCTGGCCCTCACATTAAATACTCTGATAAGATCATCAACTATTGTTTAGCTTTTAGGAATAAGTCAGGACACAAGGTGAAAGAAAGAACTGTCGCACCTTCTCAACATCTGTTGTGCGAGAGACATCTTGTCTCCCTTGCCTAAGTAGTTCAATACGAGCTCGGATGAGGCGGTTCTCTTCTTCAGCCTAATAAATAAAAATATCAAAATCTCGTTAGTTATATATGCACATCTTAATAACAGCTCTTCTCAACTGCAATAAAGAAAGTAAAGGAAGATTTAAGCTGAGGTTGAATGTCATCCTGAAGAGTTTATCAATACAATAGGCAATTTCGCATCTAAGCTAGTCAATGCCAGATACAACCTTTCTTTTTTGCCATGGAAAATGGAACTCTTGACACAATTAAAACCCATGTAAATAAAGATGGCATCAAAGATATAACAGGTTGAGGAGGAAGTCATAGCTGAGTCAAAAGGCAATGGACCACCCTCAAAGAAAGCCTAGCAACAAAATGAAGAATTGCAACAAGCAATCAGAGATATGGAAGAATCTATCTAATGTCATTATGGAGGGAAATAAGGTATAAGCTAGCTAAAGAAAAGCAAAAGAAGGCAACAACCAGCTAGAGTAAAGGCCGTGGAGCAAAATCTAAGGAAAGCTTGGAACACAAGAAAGAGTAAGAATGTTTACCAATTGGCATAGCTAAGTAAAAAAAAAAAAACTGAAGTTGCAACTTTAAACAGATCAATTACATGAAACATGAGGGTAGAAGATTTTGGTTTAGAAGATCTAAGGGAAAGATGGAGAAGCTACTATGACAGCGCTATGTTAATCACATTAAAACCCTTGAGATACTACAACCCTAATGGAAGAAAGAAATGTTATCTCATTGAAGAATAAACTCATGATGAAGGTCAGTACACTTTTATAGAAGAACAGTGGGAAAGAATGTGACCAATGGAAACACTAATAACGTTTGAAGGAGTATAGAAAAGGTTCAAATAGTGTGGTTGGCCAGATTATTTATTTGAATATGCCAACGTAAGATACCAAAGAAGACAAGCAATACAGGAGCTGGAGTTAACGGGCTTTAAAAGAAAGATGAATAGTAAAGACAAAGCATGTGATAGTTGCAACTACCCACGAATCACGTTATAAAGCTTTAAGAGTTCAACACAAGATTAGGTGTGACAACCATCCAAAATGCCAATATGCATTATGCCAAAACCGAAAACATCAACTATAAACACAATCTGTCTTAATGCAGTTCATGTGAAATTATAGCAAAATGAGAAAACATATGTTATTCATCAACCTAGTGAAGGCATGTGATAGAATCTGGAATGAGGTTCTATAAATAGAAAAGTATATACCAGAATCTAAATATATTGAAGGTACGAAGGAGTATTCACTAACAAGTAAGGGTGACTAGAAAAATTTTCATATCACAAATAGCTTATAGTAGGGCAGCCTTAAGCTCTTACCTATTTATTTAGGTCAAATGATGGACTGATAAATTCACCAAGCCTATTCATTATGATATATCCCTTGGTGCAAGACAGATTATATACATTGCAACTACAGCAGTGAGAAGGGAAGCAATTGAAGAATGGACATTACGAGCTTTTCAAGCAATGGACAACATGTAAGAACCATAATGGGCATGCACATATCTCACATAATTAGGCTTCACTATACAAAGGCACAGTGAAAGCCAAAAGGATGTCAACGATAAGATTGAAGCAATCGTGATGAAATAAAGAAGCCAAAAGGGAATTTTTGTTTACAGGACTTCAAGTCAACTGGATGATGTACTGATGACATTTGGCGGTACAAGAACATGTCCACAAAATTAGTGTCACAAAGATGAACATGCTAAGATGAATTATAGAAATAAGCCCGCATACACAAACAAACAGATAATGAAGAAATAAAAAAACTATAAAATTTGTAGTTGAGTTGTTCTTTTATTTATACATTACAGCAACAAGGATAAACCAAATATAAAAAAAAAAAAGCATATGCATGGTGGAAGTGAAACCTATTGAAGATGAGTTTCACGAATGCAGATTTAGATAGTATAGGGCCCATAGGCATGTTATCTGTTGGCCACCAGCAAGGGCAGATTGAGATGGTCTATGGCATATAGTCATGTTAAGTGTTGGCCGCCTGACCGACTGGTGCAGAAGATTGAAAATAAAATTTCTAGAAGAGGAAGACAAGAGGTAAAAAATAGGATGACATGGGCAAATTAGTAAAACAATGGAGTGTCTAGTTACAAGTTAACTGCTAGAAGTAATATAATTCATGAACTAGGAACAGTTCTGAAAGTAGAAATTAAAAAAAGAGGCTAGCTGCATCAAATACACCAATTTAACATTCCCTCTCTCCATGAAAACCAACATGTCCTCATGACATCACCATGAGGCACGTAGCCTAAGACCATTAGACATAACCTAGCATGTGCGTGGGCGTTGATCCATCAACCTGGAGAAACCCAGGGACCTAGGCTCAGAAGAAGGATTTTAGTACAACACCATCAACAAATCATTCTAAATCAAGGGAACTAATTTATGAAATGCTTCAAAGGGACCTAAATCTCTTCAACCAATCAACCAATATGCCAATTCCACTAACACAATCACACTATCAACCAGGAGAAGCATGCAAATTAGTGAAAGTAGATGGTCTCACTCTACATATACAACCAGTGCTAAATCCTTGAAATATTTGCCAATATTGCTTTACCATTCCCATATAGTTAGACATTTAAATGGTGAGATGTAAACACAAGCTTAGACTCACCCTTCCCAATATGCCCATCAAGCAGTGGATCTCATTTTTCTTCTCCGTTGATAGACTCTGTGCCACATCCATCACATTGGTCCTGCAAGCAAAGATCCGTAAAATAAAATATTAATAAGAAAATCAAACTGACAGAAATCAGGATAAATTGTTGGTTTTATCAGTCCACTAATCCTTATCTTTTGTCATGAGGTCACCACTTCTTTATTTTCCTTTTACCTTTGTTACTGTCATACGGCTAGAATTAAGACTATAGTATAAACACTAGAACACCTTATCTATGAAACAAGATGCATTTTTCCTTTTTGTTGATTCATTATTGAAGATTGTCCAGCTGATGAGTAAGACATATGACAACTAGAAGAACAACCAAGTAATTGATTGAGTTCTGGTGGCTTGATCTGAGACCAAGATTAGTTGAATGTACTCCAAGGCTAAACCTGTTTCCTCAAAATGCTTCTATTCAAAATTGTAAACAAGAAAACGTCTTAGATTAATCTTACATTGAAAATCAGTATTCAGATTCTTAGTTCAAAAATTACACAAAGATGATGCATAGGCATTCTAGCAATCTTTTAAAAGCAGGGGAAATTTTTGCAATTAAACCTGTTGAAAATAGAATTCAACTGGTGAAAAAGAAAAGAAAAGATAGGGAGGGATGTAGGAAGAGAGAGAGAGAGAGAGACACAGAGCAACCTAAGAATCAGCAGTCCTAGTAATTCTGACCCTGCTTGAACCAATCCCCTTTCATGATACACTATTAGACTGCTTACATGCTCGTGTGATGATTTTTATCGATTAAATGTCATTAGGCATAGAAATTGATAAGCATAATGTACCAAATATCTATAATAATTTCATTAACTCACCATTTATGTCAATGGATGACTATATAAGAACCCAACCACAGATATCTTAACAATTTATATCAACGGACCACCATTTATTAAAATTCAATGTCACCAAGAAAATATATGATGCCTACTTATTTGAAAACAAAGGGTCCAGAATTTGCTCTTCAACAAGTTGGTCCACAGTATCAAGAGTTGTCCTCACCTGCCAAATTTAAGTAACTTGATGTGAGAGACAACTTAGAAAAAGCTACGCAGATCATAATAAATCAAGAAAAGACAGAAATAAGAACTTGGAAAGATGGATGATTACTTAGGACAACAAAATTTGGAAACTTGATCAATCAGAGCTTAAAAGGTTCGATTTTGATTTTATTTTACTGATTCAGTCACTATATGCAGTTTATAAGCAGACCCCTGAAAAGTAAGTTAAATAAATTTTCAAGTTTGAGTTTTTGTAAGAATTATATATAGTCATTGGTCAATTTTCAGTTCTGAAATCCACATTGACTAAAGCCTGGAAGCTGAAAGGTCACAAGACTATATAAAGACTTCATATATGCTTTATGAGTAGAATTATTATGTCTATTTTGCTGGAATTGCTCTAGAACCAATAAGCAAATTCCCTAGGATTAGATCTTTATCACAAACTTCCATCCACTTATCTTTGTTTTCCTTCTGGGCTCCAAAAAAGGAGATTAGAAATTAAATCCATATTCAATAGAAATACTGGTGACTTTTTGTTGGCTTTGTTACCAAAAGTTGTTCTATTTAGGTTATGCTTTCGTTTTATGCACAATAAAGTTCCTCTCAGCCATAGCTTATGAATTGTGTGTTGCAAGCTTATTGCTGCTCTTGTATCAATGGTGAAAACAATTCAAATTTCGTACAGGGAAAAATCCTGATTTTTGGAACTTTGCTCAAACACAACCCATTAAAATGAAAACTTCTATTATTTTTTTAGTTCAAACAGGAAAATATATATGCAGTAATGTCTACTTCACAGGGAGATTAATATCCCCTTACAGAAAAGGGGAAAAAAAGAACTTTCATTTGCGCCATTTGATTAATCAAAGACAGAATTCTAAAATCTGCAATTAAGTAGCATGCAGCATACGGTCTATAAACTTGTCTGCTGACCAAAGTTCAGAAAAGAGGCCTAAGCCTTTTACTGCCTACAAAGGAGCAAAATGCTGAGCCTAGAAACACCTCCCTAATTATACACTGACAAATAAGGAGTCTGCATGTATCCTTAATGCCACAAGTGGAACATCCATAAGAAAAGGTGAAAAGTAGACAGGCCCCCTCAACATATTCATTGAGTTTGACCTAATGACAACACTATCCAAATCATCCCATTAATTGAGAATTAATATGAAATTTTCCCAATAATGGAGAAAAACTTGCATCACTTCTTTGAAGTGCAAGGCCTTCTCTGAAACTTTCACAAATCACAATAATTGTAATGATAGCCAAATAGCAAGAATAATTACAAAAACAAAATGCATACCTGTGTTTTGAGGCACAATGACTCAAACTCATCCTGCAATATTAAAAAATTAGAGTTCAAACTTGTAGTTGTTGCAAAACCTACTATTTGAAAAAGGAAGAAGCAAGGATTCATTAGCTTCAACAGAAAAATTAAAAAGATTGAAGAATATCATAGCAAGAACGCCATCACATTGTAGTTATACATCCATGCTTGGAAGTTGAAGCAAACAAGGAATTCAAGAAAAGAAAATTTCAATATTTCAAGCTTAAAGTTACGATTCAGATTCAGACTTAACAGGGGGTTATAGGAGAAACTTTCGCGTATTTCCCCCTATTTAAAGTTATATTTATAAGCCTTCTTAAATAACTTAGTTGTTAGTCCAATGTTCTAAGGTCCATGACAATATTGTAATTTCTAACTTTGCTGCAAAATCAGTCCAGATTTCTTTAGGAATATTTTTGTTTTAGTGGCTTAATTAGAGTCCATGTAGGATTGGGACTAGTTCTAGAGCTTTAGCTTAAAGTTCTAGGATTAGTTTTTGAGTCTATATTAGCTATTTTGGTAAGCTTATTACACAATTTTTCAAAGCAGTCATGCTTTATTGAGTTGTGTGATGCCATTCATCAAATGGTGCGATTCCTTTGCAACCTTGTGTGCGATACCTAAACTCTTTTCATTTATTTTTATTATTTACGTGCAACAATTCACAGTATTATTCTGACCATAAACAGTAACAATTCATAGATCACTATTCCCAACGTAAAAAGCCGCAAAACCTTCCAATCCTTGCCTAATTTCAATTCTTAACCCTAATCCCTTCAAACCCTAGTTGTTTACCCAAATTCCAAATCTTTGTCGCATATAAGTAAGCCCTAAATTCAGTGTATATAACCTGCCACTAATCTATCCTACATTGCAGATCAATCAGTTGTGTCTTGATCTCTAAAAAAGTCAACAGTTACCATACAGCAAAATCAGTGGTTGCTAAACCAATAGAGAGTGCTTTTAAGATTACAGAGAATAATCTGGCGGATTTAAAAGAGATGAGATGATTATGCGATAACTGAGTTCCTTTTAATGTTCTAAAAAATCCACAATTTTCTGAGATGGTTACAGCAATTAACATGGCCCCTAAAGTTTATAAAGCTATCTCATTTGAATAGGCAAGAACTACAATGTTAGATGAATGTAAAATAGATGATGGCGAAAACCAGCGGTTGCTAAACCTATAGAGTGTGCTTTTAAGATAATGGAGAAGGATAAGGTGGATTTAAAAGTAATGAGAGGATTGTGTGCTAAAAGAATTCCTTTTAGTATTGTACAAAATCCACGTTTTCTGAAATGTTTACAGCAAATAACATAGCCCTGAAGGTCATAAAGCATCATTCAAAGAAGTAAGAACCTCATTGTTAGAGGAATGTAAAAGAGATGTAGAGAAAGATTCAAAAACTTGGTATAATCATGGGATGTCTATTGTTTTAGACGGGTGGTCTAATGCTAAGCATCAATATCTGATCAATTTTACCACTGCTAATAGTCGTGGAGACGTGTTCATGTATGCTAATGACTTTTCAGGCACTGGGGAAAAAAGGTTATCTTCAAATTTTAAGTCTGTTGACAACAAATTTGAGTATTAAATTTTAGTAATAGTGTCCCAAATCCTCACATTTTTGTTTGTACAGGACATGCTATAGCAGAATTTCTACTCAAGGATATTGAAGTAGGGTCATCTAATGTTGAAGTTGTCACCAACAATGCAACAAATTCAAAACAGCAAGAAAATAGATAGCGGATGCATATAAACATATTTTTTTCGCCTCCCTATAATATCCTCCTCATTCTCAAACTAATTTTCAAGAATTTTGCAATAATGTTCTATTGGTTGAATGACACTTACAAAGGGGGAAAATGCATAGTGAAATACATTATCAATCATACACATGTATTATCCATCTTTAGAACTCAATCAAAGTTAGAATTGTTAGAAGTGGCAAAGACTAGATTTGTTTCACATTACATCTTGTTGAAAAGGTTGTTTAACATAAATAGAGGCCCTTGCAACAACAATTGTCTTAAATCAAGGAAGGACCGGGTGCAACACAGAGATGAAAAAAACAAGGATACCAGGTGTATTAGTTGCTGCAACAATTAGTAATGAGGAGTTTTGGGAGGAAGTTGAAAATAATATAGTTATTACTATGCCCCTTTAGTTGTTGATTAAGTTTAGTGATGGTGAGGGCCTCACTTTTTTGTTGATTAAGTTTATGGATGAACTGGGGATGAGAAATGGGCATATTTTTAGTAACTTTGTCAACAATGACAAGTTTAGTATCCTTACCATAAGATTTAGGAATTTTACAAATGCACAAACAAACAACACTTAATTAACAGAAAAAAGAATTACAATGAAAATTAAAGACTAAAAGAACTACATCCATAGCAATCCAGCTGCCCCAACTCCAATAGCAAGCAGGTACAGCAACAACTACACCTCTTGCAGCAGCTTCACCCCTACATCCATAATCACTCTTGCATTTTGTCCTGAGTGATTGAACCTCATGGGTGACCAATAGTTTTAGAAAAGTGATTTCATCAAATTGAATGTTCCCAATATGTTCTATCTCAGAAAGCCGGAAATGTAACACCTAACAAAGTTTGCTTTACCAGATAGCCAGTACCTTACATATAAGCCATATTAACAGGCTCATTTTCATCCCTAATAAAACTCTGCACCAAATTCTCTGCTATTGTTCACCAATTATGGAGTTTGGATTTTTAAGCTAACAAATCAACCCTAGTTCTTAAACAATTGGTTACAAAACTTAGTTTTCCACAAGTAAACCAATCAAGAACACAACATCCAATCATCTTTCCCTCACAACACATGTTACTAGATTGTTTTACTTTAGAAGGCAAGTATAAGGGAAACAAGAAAATTCTCAAGGATCAAAATGATAATAAGTTGTTCATAATTGCTTGGTTAAACATATATTACAATCCATAAATACTTACAGCTGTTTGAATGAATGGGAAAAAGACATTTTATAGCAAAGTAAACTATCTAAGCAAAGACATGGTAGACTGACACTAATGCAGTCTGACAAAAAGAGAGCATAACACAGAGTTTCATATCAAAAATATATTCAATAAACATTTGAAAACAACGAACAATATAGGTGTATCTAAGCTCTTTTACCACAATAATGAGCAAGAATTATTTCAACTTGAAACTTAAGCAAATGATAATAAAAGATGCATACCTCTATCATTTTATGCAAAGAAGTAATAACCTGGAGATTTTGTATCACAGTGCAGAGAATTAATCTAAATTTCAAGGAATACATAAGCAGTAAAATGATAAAAAATATATATATACAACAGAGAATGTCTTCAAACACAGTAAGAAAATATTATTCAGCACCAAGTGATAGGAACTGCCAAAAAAAAAATTCTGAAACAGCTATGTAAAATAAACAATTTTTCTAACATATTGCATACATCATATGGTACAAGTTCCTATTTTGTCTATCCTTTCTTAGTATCATAGACCAACAACAAACTGTGTAACAAGAAGTTGATGTTCCTCTGAACAGTCTAGTGCAGATAATAAAAAGAATTGGAATTCTTACTGTTTGATTAATAAAAACTACATGAGTCTAAAGAGAATATACACAGACATATACGTAAACACTCCTTGCTTTCTCTTTTCTATCTGCATTATTTTTCACTTTTAAAGGTACATTTATTCACTTCTAATGCTGTCTACTTTGGGGATGACAAATTATTGGATCCGTGGAAATAGACTTATCAAAAAGGAAAGCTTCTCCATTTTGTGCTACAAGATAACTTTCTTATTCTTGAAACTTTTGCATTATATTATGATCAATTCAAATAACATGTTTTATTTTTCACTTTCTATTACGTGGGTTTTGCTTGACAGCCATACGCTACAAGCACAAGAAAATAGCAATAATTCTACTCCCAACGGTACATATTTTGTAAATTGTTTTCAATAAAATTTAGTCCTTCATTACAAAGAACAGCAACTTCAAACGTGTGTACAGCGTGATTTTTTTCTGTTTTGTGTAGCAAATACCTGAATAAATAGGCGGTGGAGACTTTCCTGTTCTGTTCTGCTAAAGTTAGAAAATGCTCTGTCGAACTCCTTCACAATGACATATTCGAAAAATTGAAATTATTGTCACATATACAATCCTTGAAGTGTAGAAAATTAGAGAAAATAATAATGATTCTATGATAAATATATACCTGTTTGGAACAAGAAGCGAGAATGGGGCGAATAGCAAGCTTGAAAGATTTAGTGAAATCAGAATGCCTCGAACTTATTGGAGGACCCATCTTCTCCATTTCTCTCAGTCTGCACACAAACAAGACCCTCTTCAAAAATAATTCCAATACTTCAGTAAGGTTTTAGAATGAATCAAGAAGTAACAGGATTATGCTAAATCCAAAGACCAATTGAGAGCAAGTATTTGTGGTGGTTTCGATAAATTATAGTTCAAAAGGAAAAAAAAAATCGAAAGAAAAATTGTATTCAAATCAATTTTTAACTAATCATCAAAATTTAAAAAAAAAAAATTAATTAAGATTTGAAAATCTGTCTAGGGTTTATTCTGCTTCTCATCTCTCTCATTCGCAAACAAAGCCCCTAAAATATTTGACTGCCGTGTCCTCGGCCATGACCCCATCGCAGCATACACGAGAAAGAAGAGTTAGATAAGAGAGCTCGCTAGCGCACCGCATCAGTGGAGTGCGAGAGGGAAAAAGAATGAGTAGCAAAGGAGGAGGAAGGCGGCAAAATAGTTGTCCGAGGCACAAGAAAATTTTTGAAACGGATCCGTGACTGAACCGGTCGGTTTGCTAATTTTTGGTAGGTCAGTTTAATTGATCAGTATAATAAACTATTTTTTAAGTATAATAAACTATTTTTTTAAGTTATTATATATATATATATATATAATATTTAGAATTAAAAAATATATTATAATATAATAAAGTAATAATGTAATTTTTTAAAATTATTTTTAACATTTAAACTTTGATAAAATAGTATAACTTTTAAATTTTTTACTAAATGATATAGTTTTAAATTGAATTAATTTGATTAAATTTTGATTTTAATCGATTTTGTCTAATAAATTAAAATTATGATAAAAACTTTTAACGAATTCATATTTTTCATCCTCAAATTCATCTCCATCATCACTTTCACAATGAGGCTCGCCCAACTTTTCCCCACTGTGATACAACATTTATAATTCTTTCTTCTTTCATAAACTTTAAGATGTGTCTTAACTATCTCTCGAGTTTCTGTTTCGGCATTACAACATTTGACACAGAGACATCTAATCTCATGGTTTCTCCAATTATTCTAAAGGCAAAATCTAAAAATTTCTCAGACTCCCAAAACATTTACCTCATTAATCCATCCAATGAGAAAATCACCTAAAGATAAAGAACATAAATATTATTAATGAAGATTAACCATATTGCAATGCATAACTAGAATTTTGCAGCATTAGAAATTATAGAAGAATAGAACTATAATATTAGAAATGATGCAATGGTCCCATCCTCAAGTCTTAAACTGGTTATAGAGTTAAAAGCCCTCATTTGTTTAACCAAGTTTTAACTTTGCATTGCTGAGTTAAAAGCCTATGAATTTTCTTGTACATATTATCTTTTAACGCAATTCAATTATTTTCTGGCCAAAAAAATGTTTTAACTTAGTATTGCTATCTCCTAAACCTATCCGCTCAAGGATAGTTTGGGTTCAAGATGTGGAATGAGAATAAAAATGAGAATAAGAATGAGAATGACAATAATTATTTTTACATGTTATTTGATTCATTTTTATTGATTATTGAATGAAAATTAAATTTCATTTAAACATATTTGATTGAATATAAAATAGGAATGAAAATCAATTTTATGAGATATTTAAAAAGGAAAAACAAAAGTAAGAAAATGAGATCAAATATAGAAAAAGAAATGTCTATTTTCCATCAAATCACATTTTTTAAACAACATATTAGTCAATCATTAAATATGAGTTAAAGAATAATTTATAAAGTTGTGAAACAATTTAGGCTAATTAAAGTTGAATGTGTAATTTATACATCACTTTGGATATTTTTTATCTTAAAAAATTATATTAAATCTATCACAAGATAATTACTAAATTATATATATCTTCATAAATTTTATATAAATTTTTTTGTGTAATTTTCAGAATATTTGAATAATAATTTTATTCAAATGTGTAATTTATTTACCACTTTAGATCATTTTAATTGGTAAAAATATCCAAAAAAATATAAATTATAAAATCATTCATTGATTGTCCTCTCACACCTTTTAATACATTATTGATTTTCAATTTATTATAGTATTATAACAAAATTCACCTAATATATAAATTAAATATTATCATAAAATCAATTTTCACAAATAAGCTCAAATATCATTAAATTCAGATAAAAATATATAAATAATTTTAAAATTGAAATTTACTATAATTAACATTATAAAATATTTAAATAATATGTTCTTTAATATTTTTTAGAAATGATTCTAAGATTAGCATGTAAGTATTGAATCGTAATATAAATTTTTTATTTATAAAATCAAATATGAAATTAAATTAGAAAAAATATAATTATTAAATAAGAACGAAAACAAAATTGTTTAATCTCCGACAAACAATTTATGCTTGTGAACAAGTCAGAAATGTATAATCACAAACCATGTTGCAGATGGTGGTAGTTACATATGCATATACTGGAAATTTATGTTTGTGAACAAGACGTTTTTTTATTCCCCCTTGCAATCAATTTTTGATTGAGAAGCACGAACAATTGATTCTCATTCCTGGCCCAATGAGATTTCAATTTCAGCTCTTATTTTGTTGATCCGAATATTAAAATTCACATTCTTGGAGTTTTTTTATTTGAACCAAACAATCCCTTAAATCTTGATTTTGTTAATAGAAAGCCTCTTCCTAGTGTAATAACACTTCAAGGCTCTTAATATATGTTGTTCCCTCCATCAAAAAATTGTTTTCAGGTTCATTTTGCACAGCATGTTGAATGGACGATGGTCTCTAAGTTAACTCAAATATCCTCTCCTATCCAATTGTCTCAATTCCTTCAGCTTTTTAAATTCTCCAAAAACCCAAAACATAGTAGAACCTATTGGATGCCTTCACACAATGGCCACAATATTCCTGATTGAGGATGTTGGCAGCAGAAGTTAAAAAAACCTAAAAGGTTTTCTCCCAATCTACAAATTCTATCCTGTCATCACGACCAGGGGAGAGTGATCTGAATGCCAGTAGGAAGTACTTAAACATTACAAGTAGGCCATTTAGCAAGCCAGGCTTTATTGCCCAGCATCCTCAATTTTTCTGCCCAGTAGAGCATTTCAGGAAAATCTTATGTACTATCTGAGTTAAGATTGATGTTATATAACTGAAAGTATATTAAATAAACAGTTCTTGAAAAATTAATTTTTCATAGCCTGATCATGAAAATATAAATACAGTCTCTTACCGTCTGAGCCAAATTTCGTTAATAACACAATAAGATTATTGACAGTATTGACGCCATCACACACATGCAAAATTTTGCTTTTTTGCCAGCAAAAGGTGGATTGAATGGTAAGAAACTTAAAATCTCCCCCAATAGGTTGAGGGGCATTTGAGTTTAACTTATAAGATTCTGGGTTGGCAGCATACAAGGTCCATTAAGGAAAGTACTTCAGTTTGATCCCTATATAAGTGAAATGAGGTACTTCCAGGTATATGTAAATGTGATGGACACAGTATTTACCATGAAGGTATACCTTCCATTTGATTTTGTATATTAAAACAAAAGTTTTTTTTTTTTTTTGGAATGAGTTAATATTTTTGTTTTTTTTGAAAAATCAAGAACTTTTGAGATGCATGGTAATTGGCACTTAATACAAATTACCACAAAATAAACAAAAATTGAACATTGAAGATGGGAATTTTGTGATAGGCATGAAATTTCTGTGTTTTTTATTGCTGTAATAAAGTGCATGATTATCCATCAAAGTCTGTGATCTATATAATCCTTCACAAATTTGTGATAGAGAGACGAGATGAGAATGCCATATTCAATTTCCCGAATAGACCTTCTATGACTGGGCTTTAACTTGCGGGCATTTTGATTGCGTTAGCAACAGAAACCCAGAAATAGCCCACCCAAACTGGTAAAATTACAAAACAAACGATCCCCCCCACCAAAAAAAATTCCCAATCCGCGGCCGATCCCTAAACATTGAGCTACTGACTGACCAAGTAGTTTTAATTTTTCCCCCAATCAAAAACCCCAAACCCTAACTACTGAGCAAGGTATAGGGAGAAAGATGGATCGCCACGAGGAAGAGCAAGAGCATGAGTTTTACGGAAGTGAAATCCCTGACGAGGGAGAGATGGACGCCGACGTCGACATGTCGTCTAGGCCTGAAGAAGTAGAAGAAGCAGAAGATGATGACCAACCTCCTAACTCCAAGGTCCCTATCTATCTACTACTTTGGATTTTGTTTGAATGATATATTTGTTTTGTTCAAAATGAAAGAAAAAAAGGGAAATTATGGTTTTGGTTGGATTAGGATTTGGAGGACATGAAGAAGAGGCTGAAGGAGATTGAAGAAGAGGCCGGTGCTCTGCGAGAAATGCAGGCTAAGGTTGAGAAGGAGATGGGCGCTGTCCAAGGTATCTCTATTTCTGTGTATTTGCTTGTCTACGAATGTAATTATACTTTTACATGGTGGATCTCTATAATAAATTGATTCTGTTTAATAATTGAAACTGGATAGCTTCGAATTTGTATTCTCTGTAATTGACTAGCAAATAATTGATTATTGAATATATGATATTGTGTTTATAATTGTATAGATAAAGAAGAGATTGTTAGACTTATATGATGTGTATCGACTCTTAAGTTTGTTCAAATGTTTGTGCAATTTTGAATTATCTTCTTGTCCACATTTGAGTTCCATTGCCATGATGCAATTCTCTAGTTCGTAGCTGGGTTTATTGTCACTTTCATTTTCTTTTTTCCCCATCTGAACATGTATAAAGATTCCTCAAGTGCGTCTGCAAGTCAAGCTGAAAAGGAGGAGGTGGATTCCCGCTCTATTTATGTTGGTAATGTGAGGGTTCTCTATCCTTTTCTTCACTTTTTTTTTTATTTTTTTATTTTTGTTTATTTTGACAAGTTTTGGACTTAGATAGAAGTTCTTTACTGATAATGGTTAATATGTGGGTTTCACTGGTATTTGCAAAGTCCTTTGGATGTTGATAGTGATTTTGAATTAATCCTCATGTTTTTTATTTTTTTTTGGTTACACCAGTTTAGCTGCCTGAGTAATAGTCTTTTGTGTTTTCTTTTCTGGCTGAATCTTTCTTTCTGCCAATTGGCTATGTGCACTATTGTCTCGCATTATGCATCTATCTGTTACTCAGCTTAATTCATGTCTTGGAGAAAAAATATTTGTTGGTGCAAATGGTTAATTTGTTGCCAATGTTTTCAGTTTAGTTTGGGATTAGTTATATTCTTTATTTTACATTCTGATGTTTCTGTGGGTATTGGATGCACATGATATTGATACTCTATATTTAATTTTTTTTTTTTTCTCAACTCCAGGTGGACTATGCCTGTACTCCTGAAGAAGTGCAGCAGCATTTTCAATCCTGTGGAACTGTGAACAGAGTGACAATTTTGACTGACAAGTTTGGTCAACCAAAAGGATTTGCTTATGTTGAATTTGTAGAGCTTGATGCTGTTCAAAATGCTTTGTTGTTAAATGAATCAGAGCTGCATGGCCGTCAGTTAAAGGTATTTAAAATTTTTATCTTTGGTGTTAATTGCTCTGAATTTCTGTAGATGATTTTAGTGATGGGTATGGTTTGTCCTTAGGTCTCTGCTAAGAGAACCAACGTTCCTGGGATGAAGCAGTATCGAGGAAGGCGCCCTAACCCTTATTCTGGGTTCAGATCCCGAAGACCGTTCATGCCTGTTGCTCCCTTCTATACCCCATACGGTTATGGGTAAGCATTAAGTTTCTTTACTCCTTTATAAGAGAACTTAATATCTTGCATCTCTCTGCGATTTAATCAAGTATATGCATGTTTTCTTTCTCATACATGATTAAATAGACACAGTATGGTTCTGTTTGATAGTTGAAATGAACTGTTCTTCTAGTATTTTAAGTTTTTGAAAGATGTGATTTAAACCCTCCTGAAACATCATAATGTTTTAAAAACAGAGTAAAAAAGCATGCATCGAAATGAATAGAGGATTAAAGTTTTGGGATATGTTCTGCAGCTTACTGTTCTATTATGTCATATTCTATGCAAGGGTGCAAGTTTTTTGAATTTCTGGAAGTATTGTATAATGCTCTTAATGGTCAGGATGATGTTATAAACAGTATCAGTGGATCTATGTAGTAACCTGGTTTAATGTAATCATCTGTATCCTTAGTGGCATCTGAAAATGGCTCCCAAATTATTAGTTGACTTTGGGGTATGTCATTTTTCTGTTTGAACATTGTGTTTAATCCTTTTTTTTAATATGTATTTGAAATTCTGTGATTGCTTCTGGCTGACTCTTTAATGTTTTGAGAATCCCTAACTTATATATGAGTCTCAACTACTGATTGTTGAGTCTGGAGGCTTTTCTGATTTATTTGGAGTAGAAGCATAATATTTCAATTCCACATTTTTTTTATGAAGCAATTATGCTTCATAGTACTTTAAGCGGCCTGCTTAGATTTAGAGAACATTATACGTTTCATAGGATAGGAGAGCTAGTGCTAGTGTGTCTGTGTTTGCTGCCTTTCCCCATGATATTTGAAAGTTCAGCCTGATGCATCTTGTGGGTGCAAAACTAGTGACGTGTTTTATATATATATATATATTTTTTCATGCTGTTCATGTTGATTTAAATGTGCAGAAGGGTTCCAAGGTTCAGGCGACCCATGCGCTACAGGCCATATTAATGAGCAATGTTCATCATTTTGAGAAGACCATTGGTCGATGGATTTTGATGGTCTGTCAATATGAAGGGAAGAAAATACCTGTGTTATCATTTGCATGGCGAAGGCCAGTCTAATTTTTCATAAATTAATATCTGGCAGGAGCGCCAGATTGTGCATCAAACAAAACAAATCTTGCATGTTCTTGCTTTATAGGGGATAGAGGGGCGCAGATGTGCACATGCTGTGGAGATGTTTTTTTTTTTTCTTTCTTTCTAATGTATTTATGATTTATGAATTCATGATTTACGAGTTAACGTTTCTCAGTGAGGTTAAGTTGGGACTTGTGGGATTTATAATTTGACCACGTGATGTCTGTTTACAATTGATTAATTAGAGTGGAATGTTAGTGATTTATTTTATGTTCTGCATCCTTCGGGAATCTATTTGCTCAATTCTAAGTTGATCAAAGTTTATTTGACGATGATGATGATGATGATGATAAGTTGCATTTCAACTGATGTTTTGAATTTGAAACCATTCTCTTTTCCCGATACAACAGAAAAAATGACGTTGCTGTTATGTTCTGCAGGCCTACGGGAATCTGTTTGCTCAATTTTAAGTTGATCAAAGTTTATTTGACGATGATGATGATGATGATAAGTTGCATTTCAACTGATGTTTTGAATTTGAAACCACTCTCTTTTCCCGATACAACAGAAAAAATGACGTTCCTGTTTTGGTTAAAACCTTGCGTGATGGATTATTTTACTTGCGCCTTAACGTCTCGTGCCGCGCTGACGTTATTTTCGTTGATTAATAGTATTCAACTTTTATCCTCCTATCTTGAGCAATGTTATTAAAATAGATCCGACAACGAATAGGTCCATTTATTGGTTTTTTAATTTGGTCAATCTGATTGATTAGATCAATTCAATTTAATTAGTTTAATAATAAATAAAATTTAAAAATATTATTAAAATAATTTTAAAAATCAGAAAACATATTTAAAATATATAAATATATTTATAATAATTAAAATGAAAAAATTATCTTAAAAACTGATTTAGATCTAATCAATTAATTATTTATTTGATTTTCAGTTTTATCAATCCAATTGATTAGTTCAATTCAATATTCTAAGTATAGTGAAGAATGTTGGGAGATTATAGCCCATAGGGTATATATATGTTGTGAAAAAAAAAATGTACTATAATTGATTTTTTTCTTTGTAACATATAATCATGTTTGATGAGTACCTAAAAGGGGAAAGGTGCATCCAACCCCTCAACTATTTGGCGCAACACATTTTAACACTTGTTGAACTTTTTGTTCTCAATACGTCACATATCCCTTAAAAACAGAACAATCAAGCTCTTTCATCATCTTTTAATTTAATAGATGTTAACTTAATCCTATGTGAAAACTTAAGACGCATTAAACTCCCTCTGATTAGCTGGTTATTGCCCTGCCAAATGAATTAGGATTTTTTTCCTAATAAATGTAAATTTATGTATAAAATAGTTAAAAATTGGTAGTTGCAGTTTTTACTTTATGCAAACAATGTATTTATTGATGATTTATGTGTAAAATAATTAAAATGCTTTAATAATGTGCTTTTACTTTTGCTATGTTTGTATTGGAACTAATTATTGGTGTTTTATTTTCTTGTCTTTTGTGTGTTCATGCAGATTTTGTATAGGATGGAAACTGTTAATCTAATGTACTATTACTTAGGTAGTTAGGTTTTGGAACCTAAACTAACTTATATTGTAGGTAGAGTGAAATCATACACAATTATGATGTGGATTTGCTATCATTTCCTCATATTATCAAAAAGTATAAGAAAGAATTAGGTATGTTGAAATGAGTAAATTATATATGCAAAAACCTAGGTAGTCATTAGAGGATGGACTTACTTTAATTGAAGATAATGAACATGACAAAATCTATAAGAGAATAAAGTTTTATCCCATATTTGATGTTTATGCAAATGATGGTATCTTGGATGTGGCCCATAGGCTAGAAGTTTTGGAGGAGCATAGGCATTTAGGTACATAATGTAGCTCTATGCATCAAAGTAGACCTGTTAGTGGTGGGTTAGGTTTTTGTTTCATGAAAATGATCCACATTTTATCTCGGCTCTTTGATGATGAAATGATTTAGTCCACTGAAGATGTAGTGCAGGGTATGTCTGATGGGGTTGAAAAGCTAGTTTAGGGTCATGGTGAGGATGAGGCTAAGAAGCATAGTGTTAGTGGGGATGAAGGTAGGGTGGAGAGTGAAAGTGAAAGTTCTAAAGTAGAAGATAATTTGGAGGATGAATCATATGAAGAGGAAGATGAGGATGAAAGTGATGATAATGTTGTTATTCATCTTGATTTAATAAATCAAAGTCAGAGGAAGGTGAGGTATAATGTGGATGATAATAATCCACATTTTTTGTTAGACATGACTTTTAGTGATGCTAGAGAGACTAGATTAGCAATTGCTAAGTATAGTATAGCTAAATGTTATTTTTTGACATTGAATCCGAATGAACCTAAGAGAATTAAAGCTATGTGCAAATTTGAAGTGTGTCCGTTTCATTTATTCCTAATTAAGGATGGTAATAATAGGGTTTTGACTGTTAAAAGGATAGATAGTAAACATACTCGTATGAGGGATTCCAATAATAGGTTAACTACTGCAAAGTTTTTAGCAAAAGAATTTAAAAAGAAAATTTATCATAAACCTAAGATTATTAAGAAGGATTTAGTTAAGGATGAAAAAATGAAATGCATCTTAATGTCTCATAAGCCAAGCTTAAAAGGGTGAAAAAAAATTATAATGACTGAATTTAAGGGTAGTTACATAATTGAGTTTTCTTATTTGGCAACTTATGCAAGTGTCATTAAGAAATATAACCCTGACAGCAGTGTTGAGATAGATTTGTGTAAAGAATCATTGAAAAAAAGTAAAGTAGTGTTTAGGAGAATGTTAATTTGTTTTGATGTTATTAAAAGGGGGTGGAAGGCAGGGTGTTGACCTATTATAAGGTTAGATGGTAGCTTTTTAAAAGGAATAATTAAGGGGTAAATACTAGTTGTTGTTGGCAAGGATGCTCAAGATCAGATCTATCCAATAGCTTAGGTAGTATATGATAAAAAGAACAAAGTTAATTGAAAGTGGTTCTTACAATGGCTTATGAGGGATCTTGAAATTTCAGATGCTAATCAAACATTGATAATAATGTTAGACATGCAAAATGTAATTCCTTGTCTTATTTTCAACTAACATTATCATTCATCTCTTATTTTCATTGAATGATAACTTATGTTTTTCATCATAATGCATAGTTGATTATGAGCAGTAAATGATGTCCTTCTATAGGTAGAACATAGATTTTGTGCTAAGCACATTGAATCTAATTAGGCCAAGAAATGGCATGGTGGGGAGTTGAAAAAGAAGTTTTGGATATGTTGTTGATGCACTTATAAAGAGAAGTTTATTGATAATTGGAAGTTATTAGGTGAACTTAGTAAGAAAGCTACAAAAGATTTAATGGCATACAATCCTCATACTTTTTGTAGAGCATTCTTCAATTTTAAGTGCAAATCAGACATGGTGGATAATAATATATGTGAGAGCTTTAATGCTAGTATATTGAATGCAAGGCATAAGCCAATTATGCCCATGTTGGATGATATAAAGACTGATGCCATGAAGAGGTTGGCAACAAATAAGCTGTTGGTTGACAAGTGGAAATGGGATTGAAGTCTAGCTTGCATGAAGAACTATCATAAAAATGTTAAGGATGCATTTGGTTATAGGGTCATTTTCAATGGGACATTTGGTTATGAGATTGGATAAGGGAATGAGAGACATACTCTGTTTCTTGACAAGAGACTATGCAGTTGTATAACATGAATCCTATGTTGTCATGCAATTTGTGCAATTCAACATAAGAAACAAGACCCAAAGTCATACATTTCTCATTAGTACCACAAGTTTACATATAAGGCATCATATGATCTTTTGTTGGATCCAATGTCAGGAAAGAAATTTATGGATTGTGACAAATTTGAAAAAATTGAACCACTGCTTGTTACCAAAATGCCTAGTAAGCCTAAGAAGAAGAGGAAAGACTGAAAAAATGGTAGGAAAGACTTATAATAAGTTGTATAAAATTGGATGCAAGATGACTCGTTCCATTTGTAAAGGTCATAATCGTGTTACCTGTCCTTTCAAGTTTTCTTAAGTATTTGTTTATGACTACAAATATATAGTACTTGGGGTGATTGGTGATGTTGTAATATTGTCTATTTTATGTATTTCAAAATGCTAGAAATGAATGTGAACAACAAAGCCAAGCTTCAAAGCAAGTGCATGAAAGCCAAACTTCAACTACAAGAAGTAGGAAATTAAATGGCAAAGAGAAAATGGATGAAAATGCAACTGCAAAGTCAGTTGAAGGTACTATTTAAAAAAAGAATATCAGAACATTTGGTCTTGGAATACACAATAATGAAAATTCTGGAACTATGACATTGAATGTGAGTATGCCTTGCCATAATCCATGGATTTAGTGTAGAAACATGATGCACATGTGTTATTTGTTAGGCTAAAGACTTGTTGCAATATTACAGCTTGGTTTTTAGAGTAGGAGAATTATTTTGCAATATAATGCAATAGCCAGTCAACTACTGCCTGCACATACTGATCTTATGATTAGGCATGCAATACCCATTGAAAGAGAAGTGAGAAAAGCTCATAAAGATGCCAAGATTGCAAGAAGCAGTGGCATAAGAAAGATTGCATTCTATGGGGATGGAGCTAAAGTAAGGATCCTTACTAACTTAAGATTCAAAAGCCTAGGATTGTAATGGCAAAGAGAACCATGCTTCACCACAAGGTAGCTCCAGCAACGAAGGGATGAAATGGTGTCAAAAAATTCAAAAAAGGCTAAGCATGCTAGAGATAATAATGATGCTATGATTAGGTCTATTTAGATTATAATGAATAATCCTTTTTGTAGGAAATAGATCCTTAGGAACATGACGTTTTCCTCAATTAAACTCAAGTTCTTTAGGATCTACATGCTTGATATACTCCACACTTTTTGTTGTTTTTTTGGCTTGTAAAGATTTTGGTATCAAGGCGTGTTATGGTATTATAACTTGTTATAAACTCAGTATTATGGAGACAATGGAATTAATCCACATTTTAGACTATGTAATTGAGTTCTTAATAGTTTTTTTTATCCAAAAGGTGCACCTTTTTCTGCATAACTTGTATACCTTCATATAATTGAGAGAAGTTAATTTTTGTAAATAAAACTTGATTCATTCCATTTCCAAATCAAATCAAAATATAATTTGGAAGCTATATAATTGATTTTATTAGTTCACTTAAACCTCTCTTTTTACTCAGTCCTAACATAACAGAATTACAAAAATCAACAACCAAGACATTATAAGAGCAACATATGTTGTTTTCAACTTATTCATATTTTTCTTAATATCTGCATTTCTAATCACTTTCAACTACCTCAATTCCTCAGACAACGCTTTCAATTCATAATCAATATCAACTTTATTTTTAGAACAAAATTTCCTCAATAGTTGATTCTTTTATTTCAACATAATTCTCTTGTTCATCTTCAACTGATTAATAACCTCCTTAGCTCTGTAAAACATTTTGTCATCATACCAAGTGAAATGAGAACATCCCTTTTTTGGAACCCTTTCTCTTAGTGGCTATATAAAACATCAATAAATCATATCATCATCACTTATATTTCAGACCATATTAGAAAAAGTTGTCAATTTTTCATACACTTACACTATAATTTCTACATCCATAAAACCTCCTCTTTGAAATTTCATTTTTCCATAAAGTCCACAATACTTCTCGCACATCGCACCGACAATTTCTTATACCTTCTTCGAAATCAACAACTCTTCTTCTTCTTCATGAGGTTGAGTTTGATGAAGATCTTTCCATGAAAACTCTTTAATTTTACAACTATGACAGACTCCAACGTTTCTTCAACCAACGAAGGGAAGTTACTGTTGATCAATTGAAATTTCAATTTGTTTTATTGCATAAATTGGAGAAAGTTTATCAAAAACAAATTTTAGGCTTCTTATTCTTCAATTTGGTCCTATTGAAAATAGGATTGACTAAAAATTCGCGCCATAATGCATGATTTCATAAAAGCGTATGATTTTCCCCGAATTTATAGAATTCCAATTTTTTACCGTTTTTCAAATGTAACATTGAGTTTAGTGGATCTTAAACTTTCACATCACTCCAAGTTAAGGTCTGTTAAATTAAAAGATGATGAAATGACTTGGTTGTTATCTTTTTAAAAGACGCGTGGCGTACTATGAACAAAAAGTTCAATAAGTGCCTAAATGGATCGCACCAAATAATTGAGAGGTCTGGATGTATATTTTCTCTACATAAAAATTATGTTGAGCAAGTGTGGTTGCTAAAAAATGATTTGTTATGTTGTGCACAATATTCTTCTCATTTTTTCTATTAATGACTTAATTTGTTTGGTGGAATTATTACTATTTCATTAACCGCTTTAATTCTTCAAAAGAAGATGGCACATTATTTATCTCTGTCTTTAGGGCAATAATTTTAAAACTGTTTTCGAGATTGCATTTTCTAATCGGCGTGCAATTCGTTCACTCTTCTTATAATGATATAAGATAAATAAATAGATGAAAGAAATCTAAAAGGTGCCAGATGCATTTATCTCCTCCTTATAAAAATTCTATATTATATAATAACTAGTTCCAAAGTTGCACATTACACAAATGATTATAATAATATTATAAAGTTTAAATAAATTTAATATTTCTTTTATTAAATAATTAGTTAATTAATTATATTTTATAAAAAGTTATTATGAATTAAATAAAATAATAAAATAAATTTTCTAAAATTTATAATTATGTATGTAAATAATTATAATAAAAAATTATCTATTAATTCATATCTTTAATCTTATGTAACATTATTTCAATATCATTTTGTTAAATAATTAGTTAATTAATTATTATTTTATGAAAAGTTATAAAGTAAATAAAATAATAGAATAAAATTTTTAAAATTTATAATTATATATGAAAATAATTATAATAAAATATTATCTATTAATTCATATATTTAATCTTATGTGATAATATTTCGAGAGCAAAGTTTCAAATAGGCTTTTAAACTCTCTGTACATAGCTAAATAAGCCCTTTTGACCTTTTATAAATATTTATGTGAGTAGATTCTGGTAAATATTATACGTAAACATCCATACAAAAAGTCAAACAGGCCTAATTGGTCTTGTCCGCAAAGTTTATGAGCCTATAAGACCTGTTACTAATTTTTTAACACAAAAAACAACTAATTTGTTTCGAAATTTAAAAGTTTTATACTAAAATTGACAAAGTTAATTTGAGTGCTTTTTTTTTGGCTATATTCAAGTATGTTTTCTTTAAAAAAATTTATTTTACATAAACATTTATGCATTTTTTTTATTATATGAAATGAAACCAATAAGGATATTGAATTAATTGGGTGATTTTATCAATTATATTGTTATATTAGATCTTTTGAAATAATATATGTTTTTAATTACTTTTCATCTTTACTAGCATTAGACTGTTCATAAAATGGAATTTTCTGAATGTGTAATAATGTGGGGGAAAGATTAGTAATGGATTAGGGGTATAATTGATGAACTATTAATTAAATTAAGTAATTTTTTTAAGGTGCTTTAAAGGAGTGGATGGTAGATAAGTGATGGATTATGTGTATAATTATCGCACTATAAATAAAAAATTTGATAGACAAAATAATTTTATTTCAATTTTTAAAAAAATTTCCATTTTAAAATATAATTTTCATTTAAAAATAAATAATTTAATAAGAAAATGAGTCAAAATTCATAAGAATTTAATTTCAATTAAAAAATTTAGACTCTATTTGTTTCGCAAAAAATATTTTTCTAAAAATTATTTTTTGCATTTTTTAATGTTTGATATGCTTAGGAAAATTAGTCAATGAAAAATATTTTTTGATTAATGAAAATTAAGCCATATATAAGAAAATAACCTCCTCTTTTCAAAAGAGAAAATTATTTTTTAGATATTGAGAAATGAGTCTCAATAAAAAAATAAATCATATAACTATATATATTTATTATTATTAATCATTTTTTAATATTAATATTCGCCATCATTGACATTCGGTAAGACCCGCAAAATTTTTATTTGTAATGTATTTTGATTAGATTAAACAAAAACAGTATAAATATAAAGTGTTTGTGGTCTAAAATTTATTATAATCTACAAATCAAATTCAAATTAATATTTTTATAATGTATTCTAAATCATAGAAAATATTTTACTCAAAAACTATTTTTTAAAAAAATATTTTCTTATTTTTTGCAAAAAATAGAGCATTAAATAAAATTACTTTAATAATCTTATTGTTTAAATTAGCACTATAGTTTTAAAAATAAATGAGGTATTTCAGATAGTAAAATGATTTTAATTTAGAATAAATTAATTATAAATAATAAAATTCAATTAAATATTATCAATTTAAAATTATCACAAATAATAAAATTTTATGACCAAAATGCGAAAATTCCATTACTATGATTCTTTTTGTGTAAGATTTATTCCAAATAAAATTATAATTTTATATATGTATTAAGTCTTGTTTATCTTCATTTTTTTAATTTTTTCACTTAATGAATTTATTTTTTATGTGCTTTTCTTGCATTGATGAAGTTGCTTTCTTCTCTCTCTCTCTCTGTTTTTTTTTTTTTTTTTACTCTATTTGATTTCGTTCATATAATATAATTTACAAATTCTGCGATGTTAATTTGATAATTTATAATCTGATTTGGGAATTCCATATAATTCAAAGTATTAAGCCCATTCTCATTTTCAATTCCAAACCCAAACCCTAAGAACTCTAATTCTCAATCTCACATCTACAAGCCAACAGTTTCACCGTCGGCTCATCCTCTTCGCCCCTTCTACTTCCTGGCCACCTTCTCCTCACCTCTTCCCTGCTTGCCTTATCATCCTCCCTCTCTTTCGTTTCTTGCGCAAGGCACAGCTGGCAGCCGTAGTTTCCTGCTGTTATTCACTTCCTTTTAGTTTCTTACCATCTTTATTTTTAAATTTAGTTTCTCATATTGAGGATGTTTTTCTCCTTTAAATTTACATGTATTTCCATCTCATATTACGCCAGCAACCCTTGAATGTTTTTCTTAGAAATGACAAATTTTCTGGATTAGTATCATTCAACACTTCAGTCACTAGATTCAGACTCAGAGGTCAGTGGATACGCAGGAATTTTGGCATTGTAAAATTGTATATTAGTTGGCGATAGGCTTATTTCTATCAGCATTCTGTTTAGCAATTTTGAGATTTTTTGTAAAATTGTATATTAGTTGGTGATGATAAAAAAGAAAAAAGTAGACAATTATAGAGATTATCATCTCAAGAGATTGTAGCTGTCCAGAACAAGATTCTTGTTTTAGATGACAAAGGAGTTCAATGGTGGTCAAATCTTGAAGGTAAGGGTCTTAAAGTCATAGTTTGGTTGATTCCTGTTTCTGGATATGCACTGTTTTCTGGCTTGGATAGAGAATTTTGTTGTGAAAGAAGAATATGTTTATGGGATTCTGATTTTCCTTTCTTTTCTTTTGTTTTCTTGGGTTCATTTCTCTGTTCTTTCAATCTTTATCTGAAAACTAGAATTGGATTGAAAATTATAATTCCAGCTCTATTTCAATTCTGTTACTTTACAATCCAAATATTAGAATTATAACACCAACTCAATTTCAATTCTGACAGAATTGGAATTGGAATTACAATTCTGAATTCCAATTCCAATTCTGTCATCCAAATGGATCCTAAATAAAATTGAGAAATGAGAATCAATCCACTCTGCTGTTGTTGTAATTTGGCTTCCTCTTTGTGCCTTTTCGGAATCTGTCTGGTACTTAGTACGGTAATTTTTTTTAGCATATCTCTTATTCTTGTTTTGGATCGTATATCTCTATATATGCTTACTTGTTCAATTATCTGCCTCAGTAACAGAGAGTTTTTCAAATGGCATCTTCTGAAGAAACTGATAATATGCCCACGTCTCCAACATCGTAAGCCTCATACTTTTTTTTTTCCTTCATTTTTTTTCCCCTGTCATTTTTTTAACATTCTTTTATATGCTGTTTCTGTTCATTGATTTATAAATTAGTTTTTTGAATTGGGATTTAAACTAATGAACACAGCCTTTGGAACTAAAAAAAATTCATTGGTTCGGGGTTTTGTTGATTCTCATTGCCAGTTCTATTGAAAATTCATCATTTTCTTTTCTGTACCTCTCTCTATCATAATTTACATTAAAAAAAAAAAAAAACCAAACTAATTTTATGTAAGTTTATATTTCTTTAACTAATTTGTGAGGGTGGGATTAATTTTTTTCAGGCCAAAGAGTATGTACAAGGACCCAGATGATGGGCGGCAGCGATTTTTGCTCGAGTTGGAATTTGTCCAGTGTCTAGCTAATCCCACTTATATCCATTGTAAGAGTTCATTAATTTTCAAATTTTGAAGTTTCAATTTGCCTACATCAAATCACATTAGCCCTTCATTTTTTTGCTTCATAGTTCTCAAGAATAACAAATCTTACGAGATTTAAGTCGACTTTCAAAAGTCAAAAGCTTTTCTCAATTATGTCTCTTTTAGATTCTGTTATTGCCAATGTTGTTTTTTTTTTAGAAGGTGAAATCTTTTACGTCTTAGGCAGTAATATTTTGAAAAATCTGGAGCTTGAACACCCTAAGATGTAAAAACATCCAGAATTGTTCTTTGACCAACTTTTTATACATCTCATTATTTTTCATATCATATTTTCTGATCCCGTTTGTCAGTGAAAAATATGGCATGCATACATTTGTTGATTTATTGCTGTGTTAGCCTTAGCATCTAATATTGCAGTGAAGAAGAAGAGTATGAGTTTGTATGTTTTAGGTGTCTTCAGACTTGCTCTTTTACTGCTCATGTGTCACAATTCACTTACTAAATATTTAATGTGTAGATTTGGCTCAGAATCGTTATTTTGAGGATGAAGCATTTATTGGCTACTTGAAATACCTGCAATACTGGCAACGGCCGGATTACATAAAATATATAATGTGAGCTCATCTCTTATGAGTATTTCAAATTTTTAGCTTTAAGGTACCGCTACATGAACAAACTTTGATTTTCAGATTGTTGCATTGAGGGGAGTTTTTCTAATGCAGTAGAAAGCTGTCGTTTACTTTACTGTTATCTTTTCTAATGACATTTTGGCCTTAACCTTTTTGTCCATGCCCTCATTGTGTGGTATGATTCTAGGTATCCTCATTGCCTATTTTTTCTTGAACTGCTCCAAAATGCAAACTTCCGCAATGCAATGGCACATCCTGGCAACAAGGTTACATTCTCTTCTTTATAACCACCTTGTTTAAGTAAATATGTAAATAATTTTGGCTTGCTTTTGAGGAGCCATATCCTAGAGATAGTTTTATCTTTACCATGGACATGGTCTAATGCTCTTCATTATCTTAGTGAAAGCTTCTCTGTTCCATTTAGAGTTGCCCATAGCCTGGCATAGAAAATTGGTGCCTGCTGGGAGGACTTTTGGTTATAACGTGAATTATAATATATCTTGGTCCAGAAAGAAAATGAGAAATATGCATGTTTTGCTTAATGCCAACAGTTTTGTGTTTGTTCCTGGTTAATTTCTGATTCTCTTTTTGGTATTTGGGTTTTTTAGGAGTTGGCACATAGGCAACAATTCTTTTTCTGGAAGAACTATAGAAACAACAGACTGAAGCACATTTTACCAAGACCGCTGCCTGAACCTGCTCCTGCTCCACCTCCACCTCCACCTCCTATGCACCCAGTACCACCTGGGCCTCCAGCAAACATTTCTATGCCAGGTGCTCCTGCCTCAGCTCATTCTCCCATGCCATATGGCATACCCTCTGGATCTGCTCTTGCAAAAAATGACACGAGGAATACTGGAAATGATCGCAGAAAAAGAAAGTATGTAACTTATCTATTGTCTGATTTCTAATATACTGATTGGATACATCTTTTCTTTCTCCATCGTAAAAGACCATAAACTAGTACCAGCATTCTCATACATATGTTACTTCATTATTGCAGAAAAGAAGTTTGACATGAACTAGCAGCTAATTTGAGGAGCAGTGTGGGAAATATATCTGCTGAGGTAGCTATACATATTCATTTGTTTTATGACACTGAAAATTTGATTTTAGCTCATCTGAAGATTTGAAATAATGATTACCTATTTCATATGATGTTTGCTCATTGAGGTACTCTGATATGTGCAACACAAAAACCGGATTATACTTTGAAGTGTTGTTGAAATGCATTAATGTTAAGACACCAAATAATCTGTTTTGAAGTTTTTAGATGAGCTAAAATCAAACTACAATAGCTATCTATTGTCTGTTGCTGGTTTCTCACGGCAGTGAATGTATAATACATTGATAACTTGCTAAAGAGTATATGAGCTAATATTCCAACAAGTGGACTCTGCTTGTATTATTAAATGGATTTGCTAGTTGGATGATCCATATGTATGTTCTTGGGATGCTCATGGCTGTCATGGTACTAACCCAATGGTTTTTTACTCTCTTACGTATCTCTTCGAGTCTATTTTTTGAATTTGTAAATGATATTTTTCTTGCCATGTTATTTTGTTAACTTTTCTTCATACGTTCGTTATTTCTATATAAATGTAATGCAACATATGCAGTGCTGCAGCATAAATCAGCTTTCATCATAGAGTTTAAGGAAGGTGCAAGGTCTTGTTGATTTTTTCTTTGGGATGAAAATGGAAAATTCTTCAAATTTTTTGAATGGATAGAAGTTTGTCCTTGACAAATGAATGGATTCATTCGGAAGCTCTCCAAGAAAGTACCAAAATGTAGTTCGTTTACCATATCTATATGCTAATACATCTCCACCGCTGTGGCCAACTGAAGAGATGTAAAACATGCACATGGCTATTAGTTCATGAATCGGGGAAATTGAAAATTTTCCTGAAATGTCAATCTCTGAAGCCCAAACTGAACGGAATTATAGAAATAGATTTTTGCATTTGGAGATAGCTTTAGATCTTACAGTTTATTTGTTTGTCTTCTACTGTAAATTTTGGTGAGAATTTTCGGATACTGGCTGCTGGAAAGATAGTCCATGTCTGGTCTTGGTGTTATTGGATATAAAGACCCTTTGTACAGAGTATTAATTGAGTGGTGTGGTGACTCCTCAATTTGTATTATTTTTTTTTTCCCTAAACTTTATATTTGTTGATTGCTTGATAGAGCGGTTGTGGTGGAGTCAAGGTTGGACCCTCGAAAAATAGGTTTACTGTCTTATCTCATCTGAGCTAAGAGGATCTTCGTGCTGTGTCCTACTCCAGGCAGAGACTCTTGAAGGCCCAAGTAAGAGAGAGGCTGATGCAATGCAGTTTATGAGAAAGGAAATGGGACTGGAGAGAGAACTTGGACATTTAGGGGGTCCTCCCCTTTTCTGTTACCTTGGCTATATATTTAGGAAAGTATTTCAAGCTGGTTTCTTCCTAATTGTTTCCTGTTATGTTGGTATGCTTATCAAAAGCCCATATTCATCTTTCGTCGGGCAGGGTGGTCTATTTTGGTTCGAATTGATAGCTGAAAATGTTGACTTTTGTCACCTTGTGTCAATAGTTTGATAGTTGAATATGCAGACAATTGCGTGCTCATAATAGACGAATGTGGTAAAAAAAAAAAATTTAATTTTCTAGAATATATTAGAATGGAGCATAAATTATGTCAGGTGACTTTAAACACGAACGAATGGCTTTTTAGTTTTTCATTTGGTCTTTTCGGTAGTTTGATTTCATTTGGTCTTTTCGGTAGTTTGATAGGTGAAGTATTGAAAATTCTTGATAGAGAAATAAGCTCACAGGATTCAAACTTTTAATATTGTGCAAAAGAATTAAAGTCGAAATTTTCATTCATTATAAAAATATATATTTATTGGTACAATATGCATATATGTTTGTGTGATAAACATTGTCTGTATGTGCGGGATAAACATTTTAATTCACAATGTGAATGCTATCTTATTATTTTCACCTAAAAACAAAAATATATGAGTTGTCTTATGTATCTTCAAGCTCTCTTTTTTTATTAAATCATTAGAGATTTTTATATCTTTTTTAGCATAAAAAATTAATTTGAATTTGAGTTTAGTAGGATCATAAAGATGATAACATTTTCTTTATTAAATTTTAATTCTTATGGATTTTAACGCAACTACATATTGAAGTTTGAATTAAAGACTTCTTTCTCTATTAAATTTTAATGTAATTATATATCGGGGCTTGAATTCGAAATTTTTAATTAAGCTATAATAACATCGTATTGTTGATTTATGTGCTTTGTGGTTTTTTTTTTTTTAAGAGATTTATATATTCCTTCTTTGAACATCAAAGTTACTCTATTACAGGATAAGAATTCGTACATGACGTGGCAAGTTGAAGCCCTATCAAATGCCAACAACTCAGGCCTATAAAAAAGGGTAATCCTCTTTTTTTCAATCATATCAGTCCACGTCATTACTTAGATCACGGCGGTTCGTGGCGTCAAATGCGAACGGAGTTGAACTTGACGTGCCAAAAAGTTATTATAGGTAATATAAGACTAATGGCAACACGAGCTGTGGCTATTACGACGCGGATTAATATAATTGGCGAGGTAGGTTAACGGGAATCCCATTAAGCCTCCACAATACGTGGAGGCCATTTTACATCACTTTTGGAAACATAGGTCTGCCACTTTACGTGTAAAATTTTTTATTTGCTTCTTGCCTCACTTGGTTGTATAGGGCCATTTTCAACGTTATCCTTTTCCATTCAATTAGAAATGATGGAAATGCGAATTAAGTCATCTTTAGGCTTGTAACATTTTATTATTCTCACTTTTATTATATCAATATTAATTATAGATTATGCTCTATTGAACCTACAATCAAATCACATATCTATTTTAATAATGTACAATACATATTCACTATATAAATAAATTTATTTTCTAAAAAATTATATCATTAGTTTTGAAAAATAATTTATTAACTTTAAAAAA
>CATIWR010282809.1:0-16708 GCA_949677035.1 Omphalea diandra
ATACATTTTTTCAATATTGAAATGTAACAAAAATATTTTTTAAATATTGAAATATTACCCGGAAATTGTCGAGTGAAGATGAGAACAAATAAAACAACTTTGGTCCCGATAATTAGGGGTGGGCAAACGGGGGGTTTGGCAGATTCGTTTCGGTTTTTTGCCAAATTTTAATAAATCAAATTTTTTATTCTTAAAATCGAATCGAACCGAAATTTTTTTAAAAACCGAATTAAACTGAAATTTATGTGTCTATTAACCGAACCAAATTGATCTTATAAAAAGTTTGATTAGGTCCGGTTTGTTTCAATTAAATTACATGTATTTGAAATTTGGTTCGATTCAAATGGGTTTGATTTATTAATTACTTTGGTTAATTCAATTTTTTTGGTTTTCTATCTAAAAAACCGAATCAAAAACTGAAAACCAAATTTTTTGAAAATTATAACTGAAAAAACCAATTTTATTCAAAGATCAAACCGAACTGAACTAGATCGGTTAGGTCAGTTTTTCAGTTCGGTTAGGTTTTTGCTTATATTCTATAATTTCTTACAAAATCCAGGGGTAAGATGGTCATTTCAGCAAAATCTCCTCATTCTTCCATTTTTTCTCTACATTTTGGAGAGAAAATGGGAGAGGGAAAAATTTCAAATATTTTCCTTCCCCTACCATTTTCCCTCTCTTCCCAAACAAGGGATTTTGGCATTCCTTCTTTATTTTACCTTCTTATTTTCCTCCCCCTCTTATTTTCCTCACTCCCAATCACACCATTAGCCTGTGTTTGGCAAAATTCCATAGGGAGGAAAAAAATAAGGAAGAAAAATAAATTTTATTTTCCGTCCTTATTTTCCTCCCTCATGTTTGGATAAAAAGGAGAGGAAGGAAAATAATTTTTATTTTCCCTTGTTTGGATAACCAAATATGTTAGGAAAGAAAAATAATATTTAATATATTTTCAATTTTACCCTTTATTAAACAAAACATTTGAATATATAATTGTATTGTATAATGATAAAAAATAATTATTTTATAATTTAATTGATTTTTTATGAAATTAAAATTTATATAATGATAAATATAATGTAACACGAAAAAAATTCTCAAATTATTTTTTATATTTGAAAATGTTAAAAATATATTCAGTTTTTTGCAAAATATTAATAAACCAAATTTTTTATTCTTAAAATCGAACTGAACCAAAATTTTTAAAAAACCGAATTAAACCGAAATTTATGTGTGTCTATAACCGAATCAAATTGATCTTATAAAAAGTTTAGTTCGGTCCAATTTGTTTTAATTAAATTACATGTATTTGAAATTTGGTTCAATTCAAATAGGTTTGATTTGTTAATTACTTTGGTTAATTCAATTTTTTCTATTTTGTATCTAAAAAACCGAATCAAAAAATGAAAACCGAATTTTTTGAAAATTATAAAGGAAAAAACCAATTTTATTTAAGAATCAAACCGAACCGAACCGTACCAAATCGGTTCGGTTAGTTTTTTGTTTTGGTCCGATTTTTGCTCAAATTCTGTAATTTCTTACAATGTCCAGAGACAAGATGATCATTTCAGCAAAATCCTCTCATTATTCCATTTTTTCTCTCCATTTTGGAGAGAAAATAGAAAAAGAGAAAAATTCAAATATTTTTCCTCCCCTTCTATTTTGTCTCTCTTCCCAAACAAGAGATTTTGACATTTCTTCTTTATTTTACCTCTTTATTTTCCTCTCTCCCGATCATCATACCATAAAAGAATGGTACTGGTATTCAAATATCAATGAAGATCACATGCACCACTCTTTTGCAGCAAAAGTGACAGGGAACAAATAGTGGATTCTCTTACCAAAAGTGTCTAATATTTGCTTGTGGGCCTTGGCCATTTACCCTTCCAACTTAATAATTGTAATTTAGGGAAACAGGATCCCTTTATATATGTATTTCCATGCCTTTTCTATATTATAGAATAATAATAAATTATATATATATTAGTTTTAATTAATTAATTAATTAAAATATATATTAAATTTAAAATTATTATTATGATCATACGACATAACTAAATACGCCAATCCACAATTAATTGTATAGCTATTTTCCTTATTGGCGATTCCTAAATGCATGCTTGTACAGTTATTGTCCTTATTGGCTGTTCCCAAATGCATGCTTGTAAAGGAGAATGAATACAGCCAAAAAGGTCATATAGCATTTGTAATCAATCATATTGCTATTTTTTTCTTTAAAAAAAATGATATTTTTGATAAAAAATAATATTGCTACTTTATATAATTCTTTATTTGATGCACTAATTATGCAAAGAAAAATAAAGAAAATTAAATAAAAATAAAAAGAAAAAAGAATTCTAATTTTTCTATTATTTAAATGTCCTATCTATAGCAAGAGATAATTATAATTATAAAGAATCAATTTATCTTTTTTTTTTCTTTGATAAGTTAACTCAATGTACACGTACAACACAAAGGTACTACAAACTGCTCAAATTATGGTGATTTTGTTAAATATGAAATGATATATATGATACACACACATTAAGTTAACGATATAAAATCTAAGATCAGAGTATAAAACACCACGAATATAACATTATATTATTCATGTCATTGTAGAAATTTATCTTTTTCTAAACAAATTAATGCACACACAACATAAAAGTATGAATTTATCTTTCTTACCTCATTATTATGAAAATAGATTATATAGAAAAAGTAAGGATACTTTTATAACTACAAATTCCCATACTTGTTAACTTTTATTTCCCTTATTTTCTTTTCAAAGTGAAGCAAAATATTTGTTAGTTTTAAAACGTAATTGAGGTTTTTCATCTTTCTCTTATTTTTTTTTTCTTTGTTTATCTTTTTTGCTATTCAAACAAAAAATAAATAAATTTAATTATTTTTTAATTTTCTCTTCACTTTCCTCTAAACAAATAAAGCCTAATAATGTGCATATTTTAAATATCAGAATTTTTACACAATTTCTCAATTATTTTGATGTCTTAATATTTTCTAAATAAGATTTTTTTTAGTAAAATTCTTAAAGTATCTTAAAAAAATTATATTCATCACTTAAAGTAAATTAATAGTATTCTAAACATAATAGATTTCAGTTTCAATTAGAAAAAATAAAAAAAATCTATAAGAGAAAATATCCGTATAGGAGAAAGAAATTATGCACAAAAGATGTATCACTCTCCATAACAAAAAAAAAAAAATTAAAATAATAAATCTGAGTAAGAAAAGAAAAAGTGACTTAAACTAAAATGTGCATTCATTTTAATACTTTTATAAACTTTTTTAAGTGAATGACTCTTATAGAGTTTATAAATTTTAATGATTTTTATTGAGTTTATAAAATTTATGAATGACTTTTAGAAACTTTATTTTCAAAGTCTACAATAGTCTTGAGAAATTTTGAGATAATATAAAACATAACTTTTTAGATATTTTATTTTAAAAAATCATCAAAGTCTACAAAAGTCTATTAATTTTAAAAGTCGATAACTTTTTAGATATCGATAAACTTTTATGGACTTTATAAAAGTTGTAATTAAATACACTCAAATTTTTATAGATTTTTTTAAAGTATCTAAAAGTCTTTAGTGAATATCTCTTGATTTGTAAACTTTTTAAAAATCTTTAAAAGTTTTTATTGAAAACTTTTAAATTTTAAAGTCTTTAAAAATCATTATTGTATACCTTGATTTTTCAAGTCCACAAAAATCCTTAATTCTCTTAGTTCAATACACCCTTGCTAAAAGAAAGGCTAGAGAGAAGTTTATACAACTCATTGTTTCACTAGCTAGTAATTATTTTATGGGGAAAATTTCTTTTATTGCAATAAAGTACTATAATGGGCTAAAATTATTTGTGATAAAATTAGATCATCCAAATTGAAACGAAGTGAAAAATATTGACACAGTTTTCTTGATCTAACACTGATATTATTTTTAGGTGAATTGAAAGTTAATATATATATATATATATATATATATATATATATATATATATATATATAAGCGGTTCTCTTCCAATTCAACATAAGATCCTGCATATTGTGACCTCTTTATTATTTTATTTTTTAATTGAATGATAAGGGTATATATGATTTAGTATTAATGTTAATATTTAATTAATTTTTTGAGTAAATTTAAAAATAAGTAAATTTAAAAATAGACTCTCCATGAGCCTAAAATATATATTATCTCTTTAAGGATTGAATCCAAATAATTAAAAAAAAAAAAAAAGAAGCAAACTCTCTTATTCAATGTTTTATATTTGGTTCACCTAAAACAAATACTAGTTGCATTAAAACTAATAGTAAAGTACAAGAAAGAAAACCTATTTGCTGCTCCTTTGATCGTCGAAAAGGATAAATGATCTGCTAAAAGGTAAGCAAACATGAGCTTAGGGAACTGTATCTTTCACAACCATTCCAATATTTAAGTTAGTATGAGAGTTTCGAGAGCTTGATAGCTTAAAGAACTTGAGAATGAGAGTAGATAATAGAAAAACCCTATAAAAAATGTACTTTAGTTGTATAGAAAATGATTATGTATACCCTTATGACTTATAAACTCTTCACATATATGCCAAAAATAGTATCAATTAGGTTTATTCTTAACCCTTCCAGTATCTCAGAAAAGTATGTATGGTTTAACCACCATTCATCATCCAAACGGTGTGGATGTAACCATTATTCGCTGGTCATTATTTGCTAATGAATTTTTTGAACACTATTTGATGTTCGGTTACACGATGTTCACTCTCTCAAGGGTGAACACGTTTCACTCTCTCAAGGGTGAACACGTTTCACTCTGAGGACACATATCCATGTTAGTGGTGTTTAGTTAGATGAACATTATCATTAGTTCCCTCGAAAGATTTTTCTTTTTGAAATTTATGCTAGGTATTTCCTTTAGATAGGGCATTGAATCAACCTTAGTAAAGTTTGTTTTTAAATGTTGTTGTTTCTTTTGTCTTTCTAGTTGTCGTGCCACTTTGAGTTTCATGTCGATTTGGAATCTTGGTTTGCTTGTTGGATTTCGCATTTAATGCGGGCACGATTGTTGAGGTATTTATGTCCTTTGTACAAGGTATTTTTGATTTTTTCTCTCACTTTTGCTACACTTTGAAATTTCTCTACTAATTTTTTCTTTTTTTTTTCTTGCTTTGCCATTCTTGTAATCCTCTGCTTTAAGTACTTTAGCTTTATTTCTTTTTGCTTCTCACATTTTCTTTCTTTTTCTTCTCTTGGGAGTCATGGTGAGACTATAGGGCAAGCTTTAAGCAAGCTTAGAAAATACCAAGATTCCATTAGGGTTAAGGATTTGGACCACTTTGAGCCCTATATCAGATACTTGACAAATATCAACTATCTTGTTGTCCACCTAAGTATAAGATTTCACATCACATTGATGTGAAAACTGTGAGTGGTGTATTAGGAACAACTAGAGGTAGGACTTTGCTTCCCTATTCATCCTACTTTATTAAGTTTCCTTATCACTTACTTTGTAGAGTGATTCTCCATGGGTCTTTTTGGGAGGGAGGGGTCATTTGGTACATCTAGAGAACGTGAGTTAGTTGTTTGGCAAATCTCCTTTAGCTTCGTCAAGTCTCTTATTAGCCCATTGAAGATCATTCTATTGGTGACTTCTTCTTGCCCATTAGTTTATGTATAGGAAACTAAGGTAAATCTTAGATTGATGTAAATATTCTTACAAAATTGTCTGAAGCTATTATAGTTGAATTGCTTGTCATTGTCGGTGATGAGTGTGTTACGAATGCCAAACCTACAAATTATTTCTTTTTAGAAGAAATTTTTTACTTTTTCTATTGTGATGGTGGCAACTGCTTCAGTTCTATCCACTTGGTAAAGTAATCAATGGTGACGATGAAGAACTTCTTTTCTTGTTGCTAAAAGGGAAGAGACTAAAGCTGTCCATTCCCCAAACTATAAATGGCTAGGGGTTGGTGATGTTAACTTGTTAGACTACTGGGACTCTTAAGATCCTGTTTTTTACACTTTTCGATAGTATGTACCAATTCTTCTGCATTTTTCTTGATGTTTGACCAATAAAACCCTTAAAGTAGAGCTTTATAGGCCATGGCATGTGATCCTTCATAGGTACCATAAATCCCTTCATGAATTTCCCATAGAACATAATTTCCTTCCTCTTTAAAGATACATTTCATACAAGGGTGCATGGCTGACGTCTTAAAGAGTATTCCATCATGTTATGAGTATTTGACAGCTCTTTTCTACTCCTTTAAGGCTTTTGTTCTATTTTTCAATAATTCTCCCTTGCTAAGATACTAGACGATTAGTCTCATCCAGGTGTCTGGTTCTGTGATGTTCAGGATCTCTTGTTCAGCTATGACAGGTTGCAGTCATTATTCCTTGAGAAGTAAGTTTTGAAATTTTTCTCCTTACTTTGTTTAAACTTTGGTGATGTTGTTTGCTTCCCTGTTCTCCTCCCTTAGGATCCGAGTAATGCTTCATGCTCCTCCTTATTGAGTGAGTTCATTAAATAGAGATTGGCACCTTTTTAGATAGTTTGCTAAATTGTCATCTTTGGTTTGAAGTGTCATATGACCTGGTTAATGAGTAGCATAAAGTCAATGAACACTTGTAGGTCCTCTACTTTTACTGCAATGGCTCATTTAAACATAATGATTAAGGCTTCGTATTTTGTAACATTGTTAGTAACATTGAATTTTAAAGCAACAACATATATTATTTTAATTTTACCAGGGCTTTAGAGAATCACTCCTGCTCCTACTCTATGTTCATAAAAGGCTTCATCTACATGTAAAGTCCACGTGTACTTTGGTGGTTTGCAGTGCGTTCTTCCTCTGTCATTTCCATGACAAAGTCAGCTAAACATTGGGCCTTCAAAACCATTCAGGGTTCATACTTGATGTCATGTTCACTTAGTTGGAGGGCCTAATGTACTAGTCTTTCTAAAGTATCAGGTTTATGGAGAACTTTTGATAGAGGTTGATTAGTCCTAACTATAATAATGTGTTCTTATTAATAAGGTCTTAATTTCCTTGTCGAAGTTACTAGTGCATTGCAAGTTTTTTCAACTTTAGATATCTTAGTTTAGCCTCACAGAGGACTTTACTAATATAGTAAACTAGAAGTTATTCACCATTTGCTTCTCAAATAATAACAAAGACTAATGTTTCTTATTCAAATTCCAAGTACATATAAAGTGTTTCACCTTCTTCTGGTCAACTCAAGAGGGGTGGGGAAGTAAGGAATGTCTTGAGTTCTTGGAATGCCGTTTGGTAATCCTCTGGCCATTTGAAGTGCTTTACATTCTTAAGGCTCCTATAACATTCTAAACAATTTCTAGACAAACATGATATAAATTGTCCAACATCGTGATCTTCCAATTCAACTTCTAGACCTTATTAATGGTTCTTAGTACTTTCGTATCGATGATGGCTTGTATCTTTTCGGGATTTGCCTTGATACCCCATTCAAAAATCATGAATTCCAGGAATTTATCTGCATTAACTCCAAAGGTGCATTTTTCTAGATTTAACTTCATGCCATATCTATTCAAAATAGTAAAAACTTTTCACAGATCGTCTATATGGGATTCATCAGTTTTGCTTTTTATAATAATATCATCAACATAAACTTTTACATTATTACCAATTTGTTCTCGGAACATATAATTCATCAGCCTTTGGTATTTGGCATCTGCATTCTTGAGACCAAAGGGCATTTTGGTGTAGCAATAAATGCCTTGATTTGTTAGAAAGGCAATCTTCTCTTCATCATCGAGGTACATCAGTATCTAGTGATATCTTTGAGTTGCATCTAGATAGGTGTACCTAAAGAAGCAAGTTATTGTGTCTACTAATTGATCGATGTTCGACAACAGGTGGCTATCTTTTGGACACGCTTTGTTCAAGTCAGTAAAGTCGATGCATATCCTCTATTTTCCATTTGGTTTTCTGACCATCACAACATTTACCATCTAGTTAGGAAATGTTATTTCTCTAATGATACCTATATTTTGAAGTTTAGCTATTTTCTCTCCCATGACTTTTTATCTTTCTAGGAAAAAATGCCTTTTCTTTTGTTTAACAGGTTTTGCCATGGGGTCCACATTCAACTTATGGCATGCCATCGAAGGATGGATTCCTAGTATCTCTTTTGGCTTGAGGTGAACATCTTCGTGCTCTCCAAAATGACTTAGGTTAGTCATTCAATTGCTAGCTGACTAATATCTACACCATACTTAATTACCTTGTCAGTTGAAATCTTAAGTTTAGTAACTTACCATATGGTTCTGTTCGCTTTCGCTGTTCGGGGTTTGTTGGCTCGATCTTTTATGCATTTTCACTTTGTTGCAGGCTTTATGGTTATATTCGTTTTCCATCTTTTAGTTCCCCTTACTGTGACGACTCCTTTAGGTGTTAGTATTTTAATGGTGAGATAACTTATGCTCTCTACTGCACTAGTCTTAAAGAGATAAGGTCTTCTCAGAATTTCATTATAAGGAAACTTTTCATTGATGATATGGAACAAGGTTCTTGCTGTTAGCGTCAATCCAGATCTTTGAATCATCATTTCTATTATTAAGTGAGTTATGCCAATGGATTGTAGTTGCTTTTCGCCTAACCCTATAAATAGCTGCCTGTTCTTCTGAGGTCCATCAACATTTCTTCTATCACTTTATAAGCATGTTCAATGATTACATTAGCCGCATGTCCCCCATCAACCAGTAATCTTTTAACAAGATATTTATTTAGGATACCCTCCATAACTAAGGTGTCATCATGAGGGGCATCAATGTGTCCTTCGTCTTCTAGGCTAAATGTTGCTATTAGGAGGTTTTGATGAGTACTTTAAGGAAAATCTCTAAACATGACTGCTTTCTGTTCAATGTGTTAGGTTGGTCTCCACCCATGATCACATTGGTCAAGTTTGTTATTCTTTTATTAGGACATTTGTCCATTCTTGGCTCTTGATCTTCCTCTCTAAGTCTCTTCCCTTTGGTGTCTGACAAACTTTCTAAGTGCTTCAGTCTGTATGAGTCTTTGGAGCTCTTTCTTTAGGTCCCAACACTGCTTGGTGTCATGTCCATGATCTTTATGGAATTTGCAAAACACAATTTTGTCCCTTTTAGCATCCCTATCAGGGTTTAGCTTTTGAGGGTATTTTATACCAATACCATTTTTTTTAATCTAAAGCAGAATATTACCTCGAGTGTCTTTCAATGGTGTGAATTGTGTACCTGCACTACTCTTTGCTATGATGGATGAAAGAGTATAATTTTATAGGATTTGGACGTGGGAACAATTTGTTCTTCTTTCTTAAGTCTTTTTTTTAGCTCCATCTTTCTTCGTTCTTCCTTTCTTTTTTTTTTTTTTTCCTTTATTGAGTTCAATATATCTTTGAGCTATGGCTATCATCTTAGAGTATGAGCCAATGGTCTTTGTGCGGAGCTTGTCCTTTAACTTGCCAAATGTAGTTTTGCTTCTAATGGCTTCCACGACTATTTCGACATTGATTGTCTCGATCTCCATGGGTTTTTTTTATTGAACCTATCAATGTACTCTCATAGGTTTTCACCCTCTTTTTGCCTGCAAGATCTCAATGAACTTGTTTTCCACTTGCGAGGAATGTTAATGGCAAATCTTGAAAGAAAAGCATATTTTAACTCTTTGAAAGAATAAATAGAGCTAAGAGGTTGAAGGTACCACCTTTGTACTGTTTCTATAAGGGTAGTAGTGAAAACCTTACAAAATATGACATAAAAAAAATCATATAATATCACGGTGGTTCAAAAGGTTGACAAATGTGTATGTGAATCTCCCATTCCATTGTACATTTATAGCATTGGAATTTCTATTTGTGAGGGAAATTCTCCTCAATGATCTCCCAAGCTAGAGGCGAAGCTTCTAAGTATTTTTTTTAATAGAGCCTGACTTGGCTTCTGAGTACTTTGTTTGAGAATCAACTTCATTATCCATGGCGGTGTTAGTCACCTTTTTGCCAGATCTAGTTGTGATATCATCCCTGATCATCACCTACATGGTTTTGGAGCCTTAGGGATCCAATAATTGAGGTTGTGGTTCTCCATTATATTCTCCAGGATTTTCCCTAGGTTATTATACGTTAAGAGTTGCTAAGTTTGCACTCAGAGCCTTGACCATCTGTTGGTTAAAGTTCTCTATTGCGGCCTGCATGGTTTTTGCTAAAGTTTTCTGAAACTGTGTTAATGCTTTATTTGTAGTAGTTGTTGCATCAACGACATTAATGCACATAGTGTTTATTGGTGTTGAGCTTGAATAGGCATTTTCTTCCTCATGAGCTAGAAGAGTGGGGATAGGATTATTTTCTAGTATGACAGATCATTACTCACTCTAGATCAATGGCAAAGGTTTTATTTTTACAAGAGATATGTGTTTAATGACATAAAGGTGAAGGTTTTTAAAGAAAATAATCAATAAGTAGTAGGAAAAGATTTTTGATTTCCCACAAATGGCGCCAACTGATGGTCCTTTGATCTCCAAATAGGATAAATGACCAGTCAAAGGGTAAACAAATGTGAGCTTAATGGATTGTGTCCTCCACAACCACTCTGAAGCTTAAGTTAGTATGAGAGGTTTGAGAGCTTAAAAAACTTAAGAATGAGAGTAGATAATAGAAAACTCTAGCAAAAACATACTTTAGTTGGAGAGAAGACGATTATTTATACCCTTATGGCTTATAGAATCTTCACAGATATGCTAAAAATAGTATCCATTGGGTTTGTCCTTATCCTTTCGAGTATCTCAGAAAAGTATGTACTGTGTAATCGTCATTTATCACTAGAAAGTTGTGAGCATTAGAAGGTTGTTAGTGTAACCGCCCTTTGTCGGTCCTTATCTACTAATGAATTTTTCGAACACTATTTGGTGTTCAGTTATACAATATTCGATCTCTTAAGAGTGAACACCTTTCATTTTGAGGACACATATCCCTATTAGCGGTGTTCAATTAAACAAACGTTATTGCTATCCAATAACGTTTCTTGCACGACTTATAAGAGAAAGATATATTTTTTTTGGGTTATAGATAATGTCATATTAAATAATTATATGATACATTTGGTTGTCTACAAGAAAATGTGAATTGTTGTTTTATCATGTTGATTTATACAAGTATCTCCCTCCAAAGATGCAAGATTCATGCCCTTATTGAGCTTCCTTAAGAGGTTTTCTTTAACATTTTAGTTGACTGTTCTACGAATTGGGAAATCATTGTCATCACGTCTTCCAAGGCTTTGATATTACCAAAATTGATGTATTGGACTTTTTCTGTAAAAAAAAAAAAAAAGAGTAAAATTTCATTGCTTGTTTTCTTGGATAATATAATATTTTTGTGTTGATTTCTCCTATGAAAGGAGATTAAATCCCTTAAAGAAATGGATTTTTGTTCACTATGATTTAGACCACTTGGTTTAGTGGGTAAGTAAAACTTTTTTTTTTAAAAAACCCATTAATTATATTAACCTTCTTATTTCGATTAATATCTACAAATTTTTAGATTTTCTTTAATAAAATTCTGATGATGTGTTTCCAATATAGAAACCTATCTTAAAATAACAAAAATCCATTGGCTAACTAAGGACTTTATTTAGAAGTGTTTTAAGAAGCATTTCACTATACAATGTTTCTTAAAAGAAACTTTATATTCTTCATGGAAATTTCTTTTTTATTTTTTTTTATTTTTTTTTATTTTTTTTTATCTCTTATCTATTTTTCCTTTTAATCATTTTCATTTACATTACCATCCATAATTCTTTTAAATTAGAAATATTTCTTTTTCTTTTTTTTTTTCATAATTTCAATAAAAACAAATCTATATTAATTATTGCAACATGTACCTTGTACGTGATATATGTATTATTAATTTTTATTTTTATATAAAAATTAAATGATTATAAAATGATTTGTAAAAAAAATACTACTATATTTTAATGAAAATAAGATATTAATTAATCAATCATAGATAATCTGAAGTACAACTTTTTTTTTCCTTTTATTAATTGAGTTAATTACTTTAAACCACCTATATTTTGATGTAATTAAATAAGCTATCGTTTACATTTATATATTATATCAAAACATCAATTTATATTATCTTTTTAACAAATTGTTTATTAAATTAATTTTAAACTATTCACAATGCTCTTTATTTTTAGTAAATTTTCACTTCTTACCTCTCTTTCTTAAAAAAAACAATATTTTTATTTTTAAATTTTCTTCATAATAAAATATTAACTCGAATTTTATTTTATTTTCTTGACACATGATGCACCCACTAAAAAATAAGAAAAACATATAGAAAAATTTATTTGTTATAAATAATTGCTCATTATTTTCTTTGTCTTTTTTTTCTCAACCGATCTCGATTTCACTAATTTCTTTGGACAAAATTAGCTTCTTTTGCCTGTCATATCTTCGATATTTCTTATATCCCAATAATAACATAAAAAATCATAAAATAAATTAAATGTAATAAAATAAATTAGTCTATATTGTAAAAATATATTTAATTAATAAAAAAGAAATCAAACTATCATTGACTATGAAAATATCCCTATAATAATAATATCAAAATCATAAAAAAATTAAATATAATAAAATAAATTAATATATATTGTAAAATACAATTAATTAATAAAAAAGAAATTAATTGGCTACAAAAAATCAAAGCTAATTTTTAGCTATTGTAAATTAATAAAAAAAAAAAAGGCTATTAGGAGTGTGATAGAATTTCATTATTATTTTTATTAATTATATGTATGATATTTTAAAAAATAAATATGAAGTTTTAGTTTAACTATAAAACTAAATAAACTAGCTGCAAATTGAACATAGCGCGGAGTAATTATAATAATAAATTTTAAATAAATTTAATATTTTAATTTTAATTAATTCACTGATTAATTATTATTTTATTAAAATTATTACCAAGGAAATAAAATAATAAAACAAATTTTTTAAAATTTGTAATTATATAAAGAAATAGTTGTAACAAAAGATAACATAGTGATTGATATACCTTTAATCTTATATAGCATAATTTTAAAATAAAATTTATTAAATTTGAATGAAATAATTCATAATAATCAATCAAACAAATAATATTAAGTATCACATAATCAAAAATAAAATTAATAAATAATTACAAATTATAAATACATGAGATAATTATAATGAAAAAATTAATAAATTTCAAATATATATACATATATGAGATAATTATAATACAAAATTATCTATTAATTTATAATTTCAATCTTGCATATCATAATTTTAAGGGAAAATTTATTAAAATTGAACGAAGTAATTTTTGACAATGTATTATATTGTCACAAGATTTTATATACTCATAATTTTAAATAATCAATGAAATTAATTTAAATTTTACTTTTCTATTTAAAATTATTGTTTTTAGATTTTTCCAGTTTCATATTTAGAAGTTGTTTAGAATTTCTACTTTTTATATTTTTAATTTTCTGTTCATAAGTTGTCTAAAATTATTGTTGTTTACATTTTTTTAATTTTTCATTCATAATTTCTTTTATATATGACAATTAATTTTTTAATTTTTTATATAACAGTTTTTATAATATAGTATAAAATAAAAACACTTGACTATATTATATATAATTATTTTTTAAATAAAAATTAATTATTTAAAACTAATTATGATGTTAGAATTAATAATATATAGTGATAATTTTAGTTTGAATAGAAAAATGACCTAAAATCTATTATGAAATCGTAATCCAAATTTTTTACTTGTAATTTTCTACTTTATTAATAAAGACCAATTCTTCTATTCTAAATTTATTGATTTATATTAACTTAGGAAATCATAACAAACAAAGATATTAAAGACATGCCAAAATAGTGATGAATTCGTATTTATTATTTCCAACAAAAATGAACCTAAAACTTAGCTCATAAAATAATTATCCAACAAATATGTCAAACACAAAATAGTGATAAATTCTATCATTATTCTTTCCATTGTAAAAAAAAAAAAAAAAAACGTCTACCACATGGCCTCTGACAAAATATTTATTGATACAAATACTACAAAGCCAATCATATCAAATGGAAATAGCAGTGATAATAGAACGATGATGTAAAAATATGCCTGAAACAAATCTTCTTGGATGCTTGATAACCAATAAGGCAAGGGAAAATATTTGTTGATAAATAAAAATAAAAGAATATAATATTCATCAAAACTAAAATATTTATAATAATATTCTATTTTTTATCATATAAAATAACAATATGTATTTTTAATATCACGGCCAAAAAAATTAATTTTACATTTTGATAAATATTAGCAATAAATTGTATACATTTCAGTTCAACATTGACTATCAATACATACCATTTTCAAATTTTAATCTTTTTTAAAAAATACTATAGTTTCATAATAAACTTAACATATTAATTCTATAATCTCATTCACAAGTTTATTTCCTATTACATGTTTGCAATCTCATGCATGAATATTTTTTTCAATTGAGTTTCTGACAAAAAGAGAAAAAAAAATAGTTCCAATATAGCTTGGATTTTTTATTAAAAAAGAATAAATTTTCTTTTCAATTTATTAATGCAATGTCCGCTTTATGGTAACCTTAGAATTCTTTTTTTCTCCTTTACCTAACCAAATCTAATCGAACTGAAAATTCAAGATGATACCGTTTTTTTTATTTTTAAATTCTTCCAAGTTTCAATCTAGTCATAGAGATTTTCAAATTCCTGAATTGGACTGAATTATGCTCACCCCTATTTTTTACTGAACTGACATATTCAATAAATATAGAATAAATTTTAATTATATAAATTATTTATAATTTTAATTTTAAATAAATAAATATTATTTAATTTTATATGTTTTTATTAATTTAATTATGGTAAAAAACTAATTATTAACAAATTATATTTAAGAAGATAATATTATATTAAAATTAAATCAAGTTGAATAATTTCATCTCAGATCATATTTTACCGCTTTAAGTACTTATATTATTCATTAATATCACATTTATCGTAATTATGTAAGCGAATAAGTCTCTAAAAAATAAAACATATGAATATAATATAATATTCATATGATTCTTCCTCTCATAGATTACACATCCACAAGCACTCTTATCCACTATCAACCATAGCGATGAGTTTTTGTCATATATTTTATTATAAAAATTCACATTAATTATAGTTAGGGCTGAGCAAAAATTAGACCAGATTATAAAATTAATTTATCTAATTTAATTCGATTTGGTTCAGTTTGTATATAAGTAAAATTTGGTTCAGTTTGGATTTTATTTTAAAAAAAATTTGACTTTTCAGTTTTCGGTTTGATTTTTTATATAATAAACAGAATAAACTAAAATTATTAACAAATCAAATCAATTTGAATCAAATCATATTTAAAATACATATAATTTAATTACTTTGAATCAAACAGAACTGAAATTTTATAAGTTTGATTTTGTTCAATTTGTATATATGTAAAATTCGGTTTATTCATTTTTTAAAAAAATTTTAGTTCATTTCAGTTGAAAATATAAATTTATTTAATTTTGATAAAAAATCATACTGAATAAACCAAACCAACCATTTCGCATACTCCTTCTTATAGTAAGAAGGAAAATTTCTTTTATATGTTGATATTTAATTTTGCTTGATTATTTCACCAAATGTAAATTTTGGTTTGATTCTATTTTTCTTTTTTATAAAACAATAAATTCAATTTATTTTTTACATATAAAATTAAAAATAAGTAAAATCAAATTTACTAAATTTTATAAATAAAATTTCTTTAGATAAATAACATAAATACAATTTCATACTTAAAGAAAGCATACTCTACATTTACATTTATAATTAATATATGATTTGTATCATATTTATAAATAATTAAATAATATAATTTATGTTAAAATGTTTACAAATAATTTTTAAAAATATTTGATAAAATCAAGCCACATCAAACAAAATTGAGCCAATTTAATTCGTTTTATAAAAATTTTAATTAAATTTGATTTGTAAAAATATAAAAATCAAACTAGACAAACCAATTTGATTGAATGTCTTCCCTTAATTTATCTTCTCATTTTATTTTAAATAAAATTAGATTATTTATTACTTAACTGTTATAGGTTATTCACCATCAACTAAAATGAGCAACAACTCCATAATGATAGGCTTTATAAACTCAATCTTTTTACATCAATATAAAAAATTAAATAACTTTTTTTGCTGAAAAATATCAAACAAAGGAGTGGTCAAATATCGAGCAAAGATCAATACGAATAATGAATTGACCGATCATCACAATAATGAGCAGCCGTTCGGTGAAAGATCTTTTACCACCGCACAAAGTTGACTGACCACCATTAGGAGATTGTGCATGATAATCTCACCACAAGTCAAGGAACACAAATTTTAATACATACCTCATGTACAATCATTCTTTTTACACATTGTCTGGAAAAATATATGGTAAGTTAAGGTAAGATTTTTTAAAGTACGATAAGATAAGTTTTAATAAGGTAAGATTAATAATTTAATTTAATTTTATTTGGGTGGAATGTAAACTAAAAGTATGATTTATAGTCTATTTTGTTTGGTTATAAAGTAAGATTTAGTG